>CM035838.1:488628665-488832689 GCA_020510985.1 Pholidichthys leucotaenia | reverse complement strand
AGAGGCGATTTCAGCAAAATGCCTCAGTTGTTTGGTTCAGAAAGGAGAGGAGAATCACATTTTAGAAGATATGATTAGCAGGTCAGAAAATATGAAAACTTTCATCCATCCATCCATCTTCTACCACTTTTCCAGAGTGGTCACGGAGGCAGCAGTTCAAGCAGAGAAGCCCAGACTTCCCTCTCCCCAGCCACCTGCTCCAGCTCTCCAGAGTGGATACCAAGGCGTTCCCAGACCAGCTGGGAGACATAGTCTCTCCACCGAGTCCTGGTCTGCCCGGGGTCTCCCCCAGTGGGACGTGCCCCAAACACCTCAAGTGGGAGGCGTCCAGCAGAGGCATCCTGATCAGATGCCCAAACCACCTCAACTGGCTCCTTCTCAATGTGAGGAGCAGCGGTTCTACTCTGAGCCTCTCCTGGATGACTGAGCTCCTCACCTATCTCTGAGGTGAGTCCAGCAATCCTACAGAGAAAGATCATTTCAGCCGCTTGTATCCAGGATCTCGTTCTTTAGGTCGTTACCCAAAGCTCATGACCATCGGTGAGGGAGGAGGTAGACTGGACCGGTAAATCGACAGCTTTGCCTTAGAGCTCAGCTCCCTCTTCACCCACAACAGACCGGTACAACGTCCACATCACTGCAGATGCTGCTCCGATATCTGTCAATCTCTCAAGAGACTGACAAGGTTCAAACAGAAATTAAATTCCTGCTTGTGCTGTTGGGTCAAATATTAGTGAATCTGACTTTGAAAGCGTCAGTGCTTCACCCCCCACAAACCTCACGCACGTCTCTCCAACACACTTAATGCATGGATTACTCACAGCACTCCTCACCTTGGCTTCATTTTTCCCATCATCCAGCCTTCCCACAGCCGCTAAACATGTCAACTCCATTTCTAGAGTTCACCAGTTGTCCAAGACTATCAGCTGTGTCTTCACACCAAGAAGTTCAACATCTGCTGATTCTTTGGGAAGTTATTGAGGTAAAGTGGCACCGTTTCCTACTAAACCCATTCATTCTCCATTGACTGGATGAGGTTTTGGGTTGTACCAATATGGCGGCCACAGAGTTTCCAGTGGCTTCACTTCTGCTGGCCAGTGGACTGATCCAGATGTTTTAGAGAGATCAGTGGGCTGCACAGGAATCACAGAAACATGACAGTCACATTGTTGAGCTTTTGGCAGTTTTTGTTGCCAGTTTGTGGGCAGGTTTTCTCATTAAACTGAAACTTTTCTCCAAAATATCTGATACTGTTTTCATACATTTTCTGCATTTATACTTAAGTTGGTTACATTTTTCTTTTCAAATTTGTTGCATTTTACAGGTAAATTTTCAGCCATTTTCACATAAATTTATGACTTTTTTTCATCTAAAATTGAAATGTTTCTTTTTTTCCCATGTGGGCGGCACGGTGGCGGAGTGGTTAGCACTGCGGCAGCACAGCAACCCCCCCTTGGCCGGGGGATCCTGGTTCCATCCCAGCCCCTGACCAGCAGTGATCTGTGTGGAGTCTGCAATGTTCTCCCGTGTCCTGCGTGGCTTTACTCCCGGCATTTCTCTGCTTTCCTCCCACAGCCAAAAACCTGCAGTTGGGTTCATTGGAGCCTCTAAAGTGGCCCCAGGTGTGAATGTGTGTGTGAATGGTGAAAGGGTTGGGCGCCGCACCAGTGGCTGCCTCATCCACACATGTGGACAGCCCTGCAATTTCCCCCATCGTGGCACTAAGAAAGGATCAAGGGTTCAGATTTGTTCAGCCGTGGTTTTGGATTAAAATCATATTTTTTGAAAAAAAGAGACAGTTTTGGCCTAAATGTTTTATTTTTGTCATAAATTTTGTCACTTTTTTGTTCATTTTCTCTCTTTCTCATGTCAAAAGTCTGCATATTCCACGTAGATTTGTGACATTTTCTAATGAAACTTCCACTTTGTTCTCAGAAACTTGGGGCCATTTCTTGTAAATCTGTGGCTTCTCCTGATAATGTTGCCCTTTTCCTGCAAATCTCTCCTCTTTCCAGGACAAACGTGCCGTTTCTGTGCTCGTCCATCAGAGTGGCGTCTCTTGTCCAGCTGGTGTCTCAATGCTCCACAGACCTGAACGCTGCTCTCTGGTCACAGTCTGGGCCTGTGTCAGGCTGCTCTTTCTTCCTCTGCTTTAACACCTCAGCAGCAGGCTGTGTGGCTCGTATCTGGAGCAGCCGCAGCAGCTTCTGACACCACACCATCATCACACGTCCTGACTTCACCTTCATCAGCTGCTCAGTCACCTCTGTCTTTTCTTCCTCTCAGCGTCTCTCTGTTTCCACAGAAGCTCCAAGTCTCTGCAGCCTGTTTTTCTCTGTACCATCAGATCTTCAACAGCCTCATTCATCATCCTCACACACTCTCCAGCCTCACCAGTCCTGACTTCATCTTCACTGACTGATGGACACAACATGAACCTGTGGAGGCTGACAAACTGTCCTGTCAGTCATCTCCCATCAGGACTCCACTTCTGTCAGCCTTTAAATCAACGCTGATCAACTCTTTCACTTCTGTTTGGAGCCAAAAGCAAAAACTGGTTGGAAAGATCCAACATTTCTGAAAACACTGAAACTGCATCTGTTGCCACTAGGTGGCGCGTGAACAGGCAGCGGCCTCTCTTCTCTCTTCCTGTTTTTGTTGTTTAAACTCTTTAATGTACAATATGATGCTGCGCACAAGTACAGTCGCACAGCCTTCTGGAGATCAGAAATACGACCGAACATCACGTCTTGGACAGAAGCGTCACAGAGCAGCTCCGTGGCCTCGGCATTCTCCACCAGTCTCCACACCCTCGGACTCCAGTGCCACTTAAAGGCCCTCCTACCAAACCCAGATCAACATGGAGACTTTGCTACAGGAGGAGACAAGTTGCTGGACCTGCTGGACACAACTCAGAAGAATGCAGACAGACCCTCCCCGGAGTGGTGGCCCAGTTGATAGAGCATCCCCCCACAACCAGGAGGTCGTGGGTTCAAATCCGGCCGGGTCATACCAAAGACCATATAAAAATGGGACTTCCGCCTTCTAGCTTGGTGCTCAGCGTAATAGAATGGGGGAAGGAGAAGTTGTTTGTGGCGGTGCCTTGCATGGCAGAGACCCTCTGATTCTACATGTGATTAACATTGTAGAGGAGAAACGTCATTTTGTTCTACTGTACATGATTGACAACGCACAGTGGAAGCAGCCAGCAAGATCATCGGGGCCCCTCTGCCCCCCCTCTCAGAGATCTACCTCACCGCAGAGCCATCAGCATCACAGGCGACACCTCCCACCCCTCACACTCCCTCTTCAGCCCCCTGCCCTCGGGGAAAAGGTACCGGAGCCTCCTGGCCCGCTCCACAAGACTGCTGAACAGCTTCGTTCATCAGGCCATCAGGACCCTGAACTCTGAGCACTTCCTCCCCCCGGACAGTAACACAATCACCCGCATAATAACTACCTCAGCTGTGGCACAGGAAGACTGGCACACCAACAGCAACACTTTTGCTGCTGTCTGTCTCTGCACATTAACTGCAACCATTTGCACAAATGCCATATCTGCTGCTGTGTGTCACTGCAACACTGATCACGTGCACTCCTCTCTGTTCCTATCTGCTCCTACACTACCGCATTGAACTGCAACTATGGCATTCAGCTCTAGTTGTCTGCATATAGGATTGCTGGGTTTGATCATCGTTGATCCTTGATCTCTAGTTGCACTATAGCAGTTCTGGGTCTTTCTTGTCACCATTTGCACCACAGGTTGCATTACTGTACATATTGTATATGTTAGACTGCTGCTGCTGTTTCCTTTTTTCCAGCCTGATTCCTTTTCCTTTTCTTTTTCTATTCTGCACACCAATGAAGAGAGAGGAAACGCCATTTCAGTTCTCCTGCATGTCTTGTACGTATAGTAGTATTGACAAGAAAATCTTTGAATCTGGAGTTTGTGCTCAGAAAAATCCTGAGATTTATTGATTCAAAGAGTTTGTAGCATCAATCAAAGCTGTGAAACAGAGAAAAACATCAACAGCTCCATCAGTGAACTGACCTCAGAACCTCCAGTCCACAGTTTGGACTCTCCAGTCCAGAACACAGAACCTTCACTCCTGAATCCTTCAGGACGTTTGACTCATGTCCAGCTGTGTCAGATGTGAGGGTTTAGACTTCAGAGCTGAGGCCACAACTTCACAGTGAGTCTCTGAGAGTCACAGTCCTCAGTCTGTGATGAGAGAAAATATAAAAGAGTTCTTGTAAAACAGAACCAGGACCTAGATGTCAGTGATGTGGAGAACTCAGAGGAACCACAGAATCTGTGAACATGAAGATCTATGACGTCAGCTGTCTGGGTGGCCCTGCTTCACTGACTCAGGTGGGTTGCCAGTTCTGTTCAGTTCAGGTGATTTGCTGCTTTTTCCTCAGCTTCTCAGTGATAAATGTGAGCAGTCAGGGCTGCTGGTTTTGTTCTGGTTTGATTTCAAACATTCAGAGGATTATTCAGGATTCTTCTACTGTTTGCTTTGATTTGAACATCAATGTGAGGCAATTTATTTGACTAAAACAATGGAGTGTTTTTCTATAGAATTATATGACCATGAACTTTTCTCAGCACTTCAAAACTCACTGAATGTTCTGTGGAAGAACTTTTTATGTTTTTGTTATTTATGAATCTCCATTAAATGATGGATGTTTTCTTTCTGAACAGCTGATTTTTCCTCCACCACCAGATTCTTGACTCTTCAGGTGACCCAGTGTGGTTCCATCATCAAACCAGAGGTGGGAAAAGTTCACAATCACTGCTGAGGTCGGAGGACAGAGAGTTTTGGGAACAAAAAACTGGGTTAAAGTAGAAATACTGATTCAGTGTCTTTATTCTAATGAAAGGAGTCAAGTCTACATGCTCAGAAATGGATTCAGTGCTTCAAGAATCAAAATGAATCTATTTATCTCTCTAGAATCTGACTGAAAGACATTTCTACTGGGTGTTTAACACTGACTGAACCTCATGTCATTAATATATGTTTAACTATTAAACCATTCTGAGGACAAAATAAATTCATCAACATTACATTTGCTCCAATGTGGAAATCAGTTTTCAGTGTCAGCATCATATCTTCTCATTGTTATGACCAATACAGTGCAGTACACACCTCATATCTAAGGGGGGCGCTGTGGTGTTGGGGTTTGACACCTTTACTGTGAAGTGCGGTGCAGTAGCGGCCACTTCCTGTTCCACCACTGCACCGCCCTATAAACAGCAGAGGGCATCCATTCCACGGTCTCTTGGACCGGTGCCCTCTGCCTGGTGTCTACTGTGTGTCCGTTATAGAAACATGGTTCAATAAAGCTGAGCTGCTCCAGTCACCAGGCCTCATCCTTTCACAGCTGTTTTACATACAGAACATTTGGCCATCGAGGATTAACTAATGGAGGCCTGAATTACACCACTTCACCCCTTCCTGGAGCTCCCGGCAGAGCTGCCCGTTCCGTGGCTGAGATGGTTTGAAGCTTTCCAGACCTACATCACCGCACTCGACCTGGGTAAGCTCGACAAGTTAAGAGCACGTGCGCTACTTGTTCACAACCTCGGGATTGAGGACCAGTGTGTCCTGCGCTCACTCGGGGCTTCGGACTCTTCTGAAGACGTCCTGGAGCTGCTAGTAAGCCACTTTCACACCCCGGACAGCGTGACTGTCTGGAGGATTCTCTTTCAGCAGCAACATCAACGTGTAGGTGAGCCTAGACATCAGTTTGTCACCGACTTGAGGCAGTTAGCTAGCGAGTGTCGTTTTGGGCCACTGGAGGATGAATTGGGACGTGACCAGCTTGAGGAGCACACAAGTAGCACCGCTAAATGGGCTAGGCTAGTCATGGCGCCGAGTGACCTTGTTGTGTCCATAATTCAGAGAATGACGAGTGAGTCAGAACTCGGTTAACAGGGTTGATTCAGCAACTCTATAACTATATACATCAGGCTTACGGCACTCGCCTGCATGCCAGGTGGCTCCACCACCAAAGAGACAGAGCCTCTTCCACCCACTCTTTTATACCCTGGGCGGCGTCACCAGCGGAAACCGGTAGTAGCCACCCTGGCCTTTCCCATGACCAACCCGGCCGCCATCTTACTCATACCAGCCTCAATACAGACAAAACATCCCCCCCCCTCAAAAAAAATGCCAGGCATACAAATAACTCTCCTAAATTTGTCCCCCGACACGTGCACTAATCAAAAACATATGTCCAAAAAGAAATAAAATACCTGTCCACTCACACAACCAAGGCTGGGGGGCCGGGTAGACTACCAGCGCCCCCTACAGGGCTGAGCGGGTTATTCTGCCGCTGGGAAGGAACAAGAAACAAAATAAAATGAAGCCGTGTGACTAAAAGTAAAACAAATTAGAGGAAGTCAGAAACGTGTCATCAGCACTTTAAAGCGTCTGTGACATCATTCAACCAAGACGTCATTAGAAAGAAGAACTTCTGTGTTTTCATTCTGTGGAGACAAAAACATTCAATAAAATGTTGTTTCCATATGCTACCATAAATTACATCGTGATGCAGATGATTGCCATGATCGTTTGTCCAAATTGGGTCAAACGCCGCCGCCATTTTGTGACGTAATGAACCAAAGATGTAAACAAGTACGGCTGAGTCCACTGAAGCGGAGGAAGTTGTGAGCGATTCCAGCGAAGATTTGAGCGATTTGTCGATAGTTTTTGAGGAAGAAGCAGGATGGAGTGATGAAGAAGAGCGAGTTGGTTCTAACGAAGGACTGCAGCCCTATTTATCTGAACCATGTCGTTCAGGAAGCGACGATGACTCGCACGTTTCAGAGGATGAAGGTGCGACGGTGAAGGCTTAGAGATGGACATCGGTCGCCTCCAAACACTGAATGGTGATATACAATAGATCTAAATTTCCCCCATCGGCTGGTCCGGGGAAATAAAAACATGCTCAGATATTCAGTTTCAGGAGGCAATGAGATTTATAAAAATGAAAACTGAAAAAGTAATAAAACGTTTTTAACACAAAGTCGTTCCATCTGGAGTAAAGTCAAACACTCGGCTTCAACATTCATAGGGGAGGATTTGACTTTCAGGCGGAACAAATTACAATAAATCACGATCATCTTATGTGGAAAAAAATCAGTGAGACAAAAGTCTTTTCTGGGCGAGTTTTGACTCTGTTGCTTCTCTGCTGTTTTGATATGTTTGATATCGTCTTGAGCTGTGGGTTTTCCTTTGAAAACCGTAGCTATGGCAGTCGGTTTAAGAACCCGTCTGTGACGAACTTCAAGCCTAAAGATTCCTGTATAGCAGCGCCTCCTCAAAACTGTCTGCAGTGAAATGATGGCTGCAGAGGACAGAAGATGGTGTTGGTGCCATTTGTCCCTTGTTCTCTGTTCTTGCTTCACCCATTTTTAAGAAGATCTGGATCTTTTGGGAATGAGAACAGGCTTCTATGTTCACTGGAGCAATTAGAACACCCAGCCCGCCACGCAGCGTTTCAGCATTTCTTCACTGATATAGAAGCTAAACAGCTTGTTGACACTGACGGCACACGGATCAGCTGAGAGGAAACGGTTCTGTATGTTTACATACATGACAGGGCGTCACACTGAGGAAGTTCTCCGTAGGTTCTGGAAACCTGACAGAACGGGCTAAAACTGGAGTGGGAACTGAATGGACGTTGTTGACTCTGATGATGATGGAGTAAAACCCCATGGAAGGACATGGACGGGAAGGGTTCTCCACAACTTTGAGCCTGTTCAGAACTTTCTCCTCACCATCTCGTCTGAAAAAAGACTGAGTGAAGATCTGCTGCAGACATGATAGAAACGTGTGGAGAACCAGAAAATGTGGCGCGGCATACTGACTATTTGGTTATTTACAAGTATTTTGTTAGAAAAACATATTTCACTTCAGAAAAATCCTAAAACTGCAGAAAATCAGTTTGTGTCAGATGTGATTGCTGTTCTAGCTGCTGTCCTTTGTTTCTCCACAGTAACGATGGACGACCTCAGCAGTGGGTTTCAATGCGACAGCTGAGTCTTCTAGATCATTCCAGCCTGTTTTATCAGCTCCTGAGGACGGGGACGTTCTGAGAAGGAGTTTGGTGTGGTGGCCCTGCTGACGGCAGGAATCAGCCTGGAAATTCTTCACATTTCACATCATCTTGTGACGTCTCTCCATCTCTGCTGTGTGATCTACCTGTCCACCAATCACCAGCTGCTGCTACTGTCCAGCATTGATGCTGAAAGTCTGTCTCCATGGTGGGCACAAAGTCCACTGATGCCTGGTGATGCTGAAGAAATTATAAAATACATTAATAAGAACTTCCCTCAAATGCATTAAAACTAGAAGTAAACGGACTGTTATGTAAAATATAAGGAGGAAAAAGAACAGACATTTGTGTTTAAAATGAAGGAAGAAAAAGTCAAACTTCACAGAAAAATACATCAAGACTCAAGGTCCAGAAACCTGAAAATTCTACTGAATTACCTCAAAGTTTTTGTGCTTCATCACTTCTAACTTCTGCATAAAAGACAGAATTCATTAAAAATCTCCATGGAAACTAGAATGAGTCAAAGATGAAAAAGTAATGAGTTAAACTGGAGTGGATTTCATGGGTCCCTGCAGACAATGTGAAGACAGAGTGAATGGGATTCAAAGCAGAGTGACGTCATAAAGTGATGAAACATGTGATCTTCTCATCTGAGCTTCAGTTCATCTCATCTTACAGTGGGTGACATGACACCATGATTCTCTTCAGTCTCTCTCACACCTGCAGACTTTTAATGGCAATCTGGGTTTGGCTTGAATCTGCACATGAAGGAGGCAAAATGTTCCATCTAGGCTTCATAATGTCCACAGCCTGTCAGTGATGGACCTGGGTTTTCTAGAGAGCTTTTCTAGTCTGAGTTACCACTCACAGTGTTTTAACTACTAGTCATCTTCAGCCTCTATTCTGTGGCCTTCAGACAGACAGACACCTACAGCCAATGGAGAATCACCAGTTAACCTAAGCTAAAAAATGACAAATATTGGACAAAGACGTTGAAGATGGAGCTTGCCAGGCAGGACGCAAAGAGGAAGAGCACAGAGAAGATTGATGGATGTAGTGAAGGAGGACATGGAGATGGTTGGTGGTCCAGAGGAAGATGAAGGATAGGGTGAGATGGAGGCAGATGATCCTCTGTGGAGACCCCTGAAGGGAGCAGCCAGAGAAGAAGACAAGAAGGAAAATCAAAAGAAGTCAAATCTAGTGCAGAAGACTTGAAACTAAACCCTACAGCACAGGCCACATGCTGCAGCCTCATGGGAAAAAATGCCTGAAATTTCAGACAAAACTATCACATTTATGAGAGAAAAGTCGGAAACTGAGAAAAAGCTGCAAATTCACATGAAAAAAAACTCAGAAACCAGCAAGAAAAACTGCAAATAGTACTGAGAAAAAATGAGACAAAATTAAGAGGAAATTTAGCAAAATGAACATGAAAAGTCAGAAATTCACAAGAAAAGTTATAATTTAAAGAGTCATAAATTTACAGAAGAAGGTTCACATTTATGAGAAAAAGGTTAAATTAATGAGAAAAGAAGAAAAGCTGCAAATGTTTTGAAGGAAAAGTTGGAAATGTCTTTTAAAAAGCTGTAAAGTGAAACATACTCCACTAAATTTCTTTCTTGCTGACATGAACTGAAACCAAATCATTGACTCCAGATGACCAAAAGCAATTCTGAGCATTTCAGCTCCATAGAAACAGAGTTCTCACCTTTATCATCTCTGTGGCATGTTGAAGAGCTTTGAAAGCAGATTGAAGGGTTACGTCTGATTTTTAGGATCATTAAGACATTAATGTCAGATAAATGAACTGAGACTTTTTAAAAGACTGGTGGACACCCAGGTATGAAGCTCCATGTCAGAAAAACTAGAAGCTGTTAAAAAGTCATCAAAGCAGAGTTTCATGAAGTCAGCAGTAATCTCACACAACACAACACATTGCCATCTACAGAAGTTCTCTGATGACTCTGCGATCGTTGGTCTCATCTCCAGCGGAGATGAAGCTGAGTACAGAGGGCTTATCCAGGACTTTGTGGACTGGTGCCATCGGAACTGCCTCCAGATCAACGCGAGGAAAACTAAGGAGCTGGTGGTGGACTGCCGCAGGCGTGGGCAGCCCCTCACAGCACCAGTAAATATACAGGGAACAGACATCGAGATGGTGACATCCTACAAGTACCTGGGTATTCATCTGAACAATAAACTAGACTGGTCACACAATACTGACGCACTCTACAAGAAGGGACAGCGCAGGCTGTTCCTGCTGAGGAGACTCAGGTCTTTTGGTGTACAAGGGCGCTGCTGAAGTCATTCTATGACACGGTGGTGGCATCAGCCATCACTTTTGGAGTGGTCTGCTGGGGCAGTGGCATTACTGCAGCCGATAGGAAGAGACTGAACAAACTGATTAAGAAAGCTAGCTCTGTCCTGGGGCAGCGCCTTGATCCGATGGAGGAGATAGGAGAGAGAAGGACGGTGGCTAAACTGTCATCTCTGCTGGAGTCCGAGTTCCACCCTATGCAGGACATACTGGATGCACTGAGGAGCTCATTTAGCAGCAGACTACATCATCCCAGGTGCACAACCGAGAGGTTTCGTAGGTCCTTCCTACCAACGGCTGTCAGACTGTACAACCTAAGCAGGGCTGCTCGCAGAGATAGCAAAAAGACGTAACAAACTAATAGTTTTTTGAATGCAAAAGATGCAATAGACTTACACAATGGTCCTCTCCGGCATACAACTAGGAACATACCGGTCGCTATGGAGGGTGAGAATATGTATGGGCACATAATCATACCATGTAGGATAACTAAGTAGACGGTTATGCTGTTTCATCCCACCTAGCAACAATGCTCTGCACTGGGTGTGTTTATATTTATATATATATTTATTCCATCTAGCTACATTGCTCCGCACTGTAATCAGCCAAGTGAAGAACTCTGACGAGGATTTAATCCTGTGTGGATCTACTGATCTGCACTGATTTAGAACGTTAATCACATCTGGACTCACCTAGCCTTCCTGCAGTTCCTCACAGCTGCAATCAGTCTCAGTGTTCCCTGGTATGATGTGTTGTAGTTGTTCAGGTCCAACTCATCCAGAACCTCCTCTGACATCTGCAGCATGTAGGCCAGAGCTGAACAGTGGATCTCAGAGAGTTCCTTCTCTGATCTGTTCTCTGACTTCAGGAACTCTTGGATCTCCTGATGAACTGAGAGGTCGTTCATCTCCATCAGACAGTGGAAGATGTTGATGCTTCTGTCAGGAGAGATTCCATACCTGTCCATCTCCTTCAGGTTGTTGATGACTCTCTGGATGGTTTCTGGACTGTTCTCTGTCTGACCCAGCAGACCTCCTAACAGTCTCTGGTTGGACTCCAGAGAGAGACCATGAAGGAAGCGAACAAACAGGTCCAAGTGGCCATTTTTACTTTCCAGGGATTTCTCCATGACTCTCTTCAGGAAAATATGCAAAGCAGAGCCCTCCTCCCCCTCCTCCTCCTCCTCCTCCTCCTGCTCCTTCCTCAGAAACTTCTCCATCACCTCAGTGTTCTTGTTGGTGAAACAGTTGAACATGTAGACAGCAGCCAGAAACTCCTGAACACTCAGATGAACAAAGCAGTAGACTGGCTTCTGGAACATCACACACTCTCTTCTGAAGATCTGTGTACAAACTCCTGAGAACACCGAGGCCTCTGTGACATCCAGACCACACTGCTCCAGGTCTTCTTGGTAGAACATGATGCTTCCTTTCTCCACATGTTCAAATGCCAGCCTCCCCAGCTTCAGAAGAACTTCCCTGTCAGCCTCTGTCAGCTCCTGTGGACCTGTCTCATGTTCCTCAGGGTACTTGTTCTTCTTCCTCTGTGTCTGGACCAGCAGGAAGTGTGAGTACATGTCAGTCAGGGTCTTGGGCAGCTCTCCTCTCTGCTCTGTAGTCAACATGTGCTCCAGAACGGTAGCAGTGATCCAGCAGAAGACTGGGATTCCACACATGATGTGGAGGCTCCTGGACGTCTTCATGTGGGAGATGATTCTGCTGGCCAGCTCTTCATCACTGAATCTCCTCCTGAAGTACTCCTCCTTCTGGTCATCAGTGAAGCCTCGTACTTCTGTCATCCTGTCCACACATGTAGGAGGGATCTGATTGGCTGCTGCAGGTCTGGAAGTTATCCAGATGAGAGCTGAGGGAAGCAGGTTCCCCTGGATGAGGTTTGTCAGCAGCTCTCTGACTGATGACCTCTGTGTGACATCAGACATGAGCTTCCTGTTGGTGAAATCCAATGAAAGTCTGCTTTCATCCAGGCCATCAAAGATGAACAAAAGTTTGCAGACGGCGAGCTTCTCTGCTGTGACCTTCTGTAATGTTGGATAGAAAACATGGAGCAGCTCCAGAAGACTGTACTGCTCATCTCTGATCAGGTTCAGCTCCCTGAATGGAAGCACAATCACCACACTGACATGTTGGTTCTCCAAGCCCTCTGCCCAGTCCAGAGAGAACTTCAGCACTGAGAAGGTTTTTCCAACACCAGCCACGCCGCTGCTCAGAACCACTCTGATGGGTCTCTTCTTCTTCTTCTTTTGGTCAGGGAAGGCTTCAAAGATGTCCTGGCACCTGATTGGAGTGTCATGGAGGGAGTCCATCTTGGAAGCCGTCTCCAGCTGCTTCACCTCATGTTGGGTCTGAACCTCTTCACTCTGTCCCTCTGTGATGTAGAGCTCAGTGTAGATCCTGTTGAGGAGGGTTCCACTTCCTGTTTCATCACTTCCTTCAGTCACACGTTCACATCTCCTCCTCAGACTGATCTGATGTTCATCTAAAACCTCCTGCAGACCAACATCTGCTGAGAAAACAACAAAGTCACAGAGACACAAAAACATCTGAACATCTAAACTATGGAGAAAGATTCTGTTCCAAGACTGGATGTGTCCAGAAATCTGAAGATTTTTACACTCTCACCAGTTTTGGATCTTTGTCCACACTGGGGACAGGAGGAGGATCCTGATGAAGCAGACTGGTCCCAGTATGAGGAGATGCACTGTCTGCAGAACCAGTGTCCACAGCTGGTAGAGACTGGATCCTTCAGGACGTGCTGACACAAAGAACAGCAGGACAGCTGCTCCTCCACAGGAACACCGCTCCTCTTCCTCCCTCTGTCAACACAGTTCTTCATCACTAAAACACTTTGATGACTCAGCACATTTTTCACGTCACTTTGCAGAAGCTCAGATGGTCCCAGAGAAAAGTGAAAGTGGACCTACTTGTGTGTCTGAATGCAGCATCAACAGATCTAAAACCTTGATCAGGAGACGTATGATAGAGGAATGGAAATGCTTTTCCTCTCCTGGATTTTTACATTTGACTCACGTTTTTATTGGTTTTGATGTGTTTGTTAACCTGTTTTTATTGTTTTTTAATCGTTTTAGATGTGCTGACTGGTGTCGTCCTGTTGTTCTCTGTTCTGGTGTGACCAGGTGTCCATCAAAAAAGAGATGAGATCTCAAGGGACTTCCTGTTTAAATGCAGTTTAAATCAATCAATAAATTCAGCCTCTCATCACACTGATGGATCTGCCAGTGATGAAGGTCTTCATCTGAATTATTCCTGAACAGCTTTTCTGAGTTTCAGCAAAAGTTCTGCCCAGTTTCTCCAGTTCCAAACCTTCATGATCAAGAACACATGAATCTAATCATTTCCATGATCATTTCCATCTTAACTGATACAAAGCTGCATGACTTCAAACAGACAATGTGAAATCAGCAGATTTATTCTGCTCCCTCACACCTCCAGATTGAGATTATTTGGATCTTTCACATTTCAGAATCATCTTGTCCTGGTTCCCTTTGATCTCCAGGTTAGTTCAGCAAGTTCAGTCTTTACTGGATCATGACAGTGAGAGAAAACAGAAGATGGAGGATGTGCAGTAAATGGTGGAGGCAAACTTCAAGCTTCTCTGGACTTGATGTTGAGCTTCTGCACAGTCAGCTAGAGACACACAACCTGTCTTTTAGTCCACTTTCAGCAATTCTCTGAAAACCTCAGAGAATTTTTCTTCCAAAATACAGAAAATGGAATCAGAGTCACAAACGTTCCAGTACAGTCAGAACAGAGTCAGCAGCAGTGATCTTACTCTGAAGGTCCAGGTCCATCACTGAAGACTGGAGGCCAATCTTTGGACCGGTCACTCCTCATGGACACACAGCTGGATGCTGGAGACTGTGACCTCTGACCTCTGGGAACACAAACATGTTTCATTAATATCACATCAGTCACACATTCATCACTGGTCACATTGATCTCACTTTGATTTGTTCAGACAAACTGAAAACTGCTGGCAGTTGTCAGTGGTCCCTCAGCCTCTTTCTTTGTTGCTGACATGGAGTTTAGATGATTGGATGGATTTGATTTCTGCTCTGCAGTCAGTTTGCTGCTAATTGAGCGTCTGCCATTAAGCAGCGTTTTGTGTGTGTGAGCTCAGATGTTCCATCAGAGAATCCTGCACCTCATCCTGCTGCAGGAAGACGTCTCTCTGCAGCACTTCATCCCCGCCGGGGCCCACAACAGCAGAACCACGAGAACCGCTTTAGAACCACACGGCTTCCCTTCATCGTCTGTCAGCTTTGGAGCTGCTGCACAAATGGGGCAAAATTCACTTGGATCACACGCAAGATTTGACCATTTTGACCAGAAAAACTGCAGACTGGAGAGAAAAACGTCACCAGTTTACAAGAGCACATTTAGAAGAAAAAAGCTGAAAATGAATAAAAATCACAAATTTATGAGAAACTAAAAACATGATCAATTGATGAAGAAAAGTTGCAGATTTACTAATAAAAAACTGCACATTTATCAGTAAAAATTCACAATTTTTTGAATGAAAAATGACAAATTTGAGTGAAAAATCTTTTTTATTCTGGAGAAAAAAGTTGTAAATTCACAGATTTGGTGGTAAAATTGCAAATGGACATTTTCCAAAACTACGTCTCCACATGAACAATCGCTCAGATATGTCAGAAAAAAGTTTCACATTTGCAAAAAGCTGATAATTTTGGGGAAAAACATGGACTTTCTGAGGTGATCCAGAGACTTTGTTGCAGATATTTCTAGATTTTCTTGATTTTATTATTGATGGAAAAGTTCAAATTGTTGTTTTGGAATCAAAGTGTTGAACAATGACAAAAGTCCTTGTGAATCTTTTTTCTTGGATTTATTCTAGAAAGTGGATTGAATGATTCAGATTTCAGTAGAAACTTGAGTTGACAGATTTGATTGACTCGTTTCTTCATTTATTTCAGGTCATCATTGCTGAATAAAGAGCAGCAATAGTTTGATTCTGATTGAGCTGATTTGCTTCTGTTTCTGCAGGAAAATTCCACATAAAGTCAGTCATTGATCAGGATCAAAGTTGTGAATTTAAAGTGTAAAATCCATCAATTTAAAGGCCGTATTCACCAGGAAAAGGGGAATTAAAAGGGAAAATGGGATTTTAAGGGGAAAAGGAACATTTCAGAATCAATCAAATCTGACAAAGTAATCACAGATTTGAAACTGGAGTCAAAACTGTTTCTCCATGCACATTTTATTTCACAATTATTGAGGATTTTTCTTCTTTTTTCTGCCCTGCATCATCTTGTGTAATTCTCCTGTCTGACCACCTGGTGGTGCTGCAGCACCTTGTAAATCAGCAGATATTTCACATCTTTCTTCGACTTATAAATCTTTGTGTCGTCTTTGGAATTTGTTCAGTTTTCCTCTGTTATTTCTGTGACTGTTTTATGTTGTAACACTTTAGTCTTCTATGAGTTTTTTGTCTTTAAAGGTGAACTATAAGGATTTTCATGAAAACAAATATAAAAAATACATCAACTAAATATTCAGTCAGGTGCAGAATTAAAGGCTTTATATTCTTTAAAAATAATATATTGATGAAAATATTTTAAGGTGAAAAATAAAAAACTTACAATAACCCAGTTGCATAAATATGCACACCCTTAAACTAATACTTTGCTGCAGCACCTTTGGCTTTTATTACAACACTCAAATCATTTTGGGTAGGAGTCTTATCAGCGTAGCACATCTTGACGTGACAATATTTGCTCACTCTCCTTTGCAAAAACGCTCCAAATCTGTCAGACTGTGAGGGCATCTCCTGTGCTCAGACCTCTTCAGATCACCCCACAGATGTTTGATCGGATTCAGGTCTGGACTCTGGCTGGGCCATTCCAAAACCTTAACCTTCTTCTGGTGAAGCTGTTCTTTGGTTGATTTGCATGTCTGCTTTGGGTCATTGTTGTGCTGAAAGATGAAGTTCCTCTTCCTCTTCTGGCTTCTAGTAGAAGCCTGAAGGTTTTGTGCCAACACTGACTGGTATTTGGAAACGTTTGTGTTCTTTTGGTGATGAGCAGTGTTGTGTTTGTGCCAAATATCCGGGAGTTCTCTGGTTTCCTCCCACAGGCCAAAAACATGCAGGTTAGGTTATGGAGACTCTAAAAGTGGCCCTCGGTGTGAATGTTTGTGTGAATGGTAAAGGGATAGCACTGTACCGTGGCTGCTTCATCCATCCAGGTGGATGCCCTCAGTTTCCCCTCTGGGGATCAATAAAGTATACAAAATAAAAAAAATCTATCAAAAATACCTTTTGGAATTATGACCAAAAAGTTCAACCTTGGTTTCGTTGGACCAAAACACATTTTCCCACATGTGTTTGGGAGATTTCAAATGTGTTTTTGCAAAATGTAGACGGGCTTGGATGCTTGTCTTCATAAGATGAGGCTTCTGTCTTGCCACCCTAGACGGGAGATTGTTGTCACATGTACTAAACAGCTAGTACTTGCCAGAAATTCCTGCAGCTCCTTCAATGCTGCTGTCGGCCTCTTGGCAGCCTCCCTGACCAGAAACTTTTAGAGTCTCCAGCTAACCTAACCTGCATGTTTTTGGCTCGTGGGAGGAAACCGGAGAACAGCCGGAGTAAACCCACGCAGACACAGGGAGAACATGCAAACTCCACACAGATCACTGTTGGTTGGGGGCTGGGATCAAACCAGGGATCCCATGGCCAAGGGTGAGTTGCTGTGCTGCCGCAGTGCTAACCACTGCACCACCGCGCCCTGTCCCTGCATGTCTGTATGGAGCTTTATGAGGCATGACCCAAATGGCATGACCCAAAAAACTGTCCAGAGAGTCAGATAAAGTGAGAGTGAGCAGAGAGGAGGAGAAAGAGGAGCAGAGGGAGGAGGAGGAGGAGGAAGCGGAGCTGCAGAGGAACCAGAGCTCTGCTGCAGCTGCGGGAAACAGCAGCTCACTGTCCGGGTCTGAGCGCCGTTTTTCCCGGCCGGCATCTTCACCTCCTGCGGCAGGAGCAGCTCCTCATCCACATGGTTTCTGCAGCTGTGTGGGAGTTTCTTCACGGCTTTGATTTCACAGTCAGAGGAGAAGTTTGCATCGTTCCAGGAGGTGAAGAGCTGCAGAACAAAGGACCAATGTGGGGAATTTGGAGCCAAATTCTCAACCAGGGAAAAGTTGCAAGTCCTCATTTTCTTTTGGGGATTTGCCAGAGCCAACGTGACAGGAGGATAAAAGAGCTGAACTGATTTGTCCTTTTTCAAAGCAGCTCATCAGACAGAGCTGGAGCTGACTGAGGATCTGCTGAAAACCAGCTGATGATGGCAGATGATTGACAGCAACATGAGGCCACATTCCTCCCGTTTTTAGGCAGAGAAGTGGAAAAATGTGGGAAATGGAGACAAACTCAGTCATTTAAGTGGCAGAAATTCACCAGTTTATTAGGAAAAGCTTGGAAATGTATCCATGAATATTTAGTGCCAAAGCAGGAAAAGACTGCAGATTTAAATGGAAAATGATCCAGAAAAACCGTCATTTTCTGTGGAAGAGTTTGCTGATGTGGTGACAAACTGCAGACATCAGAGGAAGAAAGTTTGGATCAAAACTGAGGGGAAAAGTGTCACATTTAAAAGCTGAAGCGTCACGTTGGTTTAAAAGATCAAATGTCCAAATAAAATCATGGAAATTCTGCTGAAACTGATGATTTCCCTCCGACTAAAAGAGCGCTGATTCCAAACTAAAGCTGCTCAGCTGACTGCCTTTTCTTCTGCTAAATGGCAACATTTCTCATTTTAATGGCAACTTTTAAACCAGAAATGTGGTTTTGGCTTTTTGACCAAATAATTCCTTACAGTCCCTCACATTTGGGTCATTTTTCTCATTTGAGGTTTTCTTCATGGAAACCTCATCATTGACTTCTTTATGTCAGATTTTTGAGGTTATTCCTCACAGATTTGCAGTTTTCTCACAAATTTAAGACATTTGTCAAAAAAAAATTCAAATCCTTTGTTCTGAAAAATTGTAGATTTTATCTGAAGTATTTGTGATTTTTTAAAGTTCCATCTTGAAAAAAGGCAAGTTGACAAAAAACTGCAAATTTACAAGAGACATCTTGAAAAATGTCAAATTAATAGGAACACTGCAAAAAAGGCTTTTCAGAGAAGTGGCAAACTTGGAAGGAGCAATTTGCAAAAAAAAAAGCCTGGAAATTTATCAGAAACATGACGCAAAACATGCAAAAAAGGAGGCAGATTTCCTGGAAAGATCTAAAAAAATTCAGATTCACAAAAACATTTATCAAAAAAGGTTGAAAATTTACAAGAAACCATGTGAAAAAATGCAAAAAAAAAAAAAGAAAAAGGTGGATTTACAGGAAAAATCTTGATTAAAAATTTAAAAATGTCAGATTCACAAGCAGTTTTTGCAAAAAAAAAAAAAAAAAAAAAGCTGAGAAATTTGCAAGAAACTGTGCAAAACCTGCAAAAAAGTGACAAATTTACAGGATCTTGGAAAAGATCTTGGAAAAAATAGCAAACTGACAAGAACAATTTGTCAGAAAAGGCAAACATACAGGAAATGCAAAAAAGTGACAAATTTACAGGGAAGGTCTTGGAAAAAATGTCAACTATGCAGGGAAAACTGAGTGAAAACTCTTTGCCGTGCAGCAGGGACGGCAGCGTTGGAGGCAGTGAGGGCCACACATTTGTTTGCTCACTTGCTGAGGGCCAGGTTTCCATGGAAACCTTTGCTGGAGGACCGCAACATCTTCCCCGTGCGTAGTGACCAAGAGTGGCAGGAAATTGTCCAGCAGATAGAGATGAAGCTGGCCAAGTGAGTGGCTCTTTGTGGACCCAGATGACGAGCACACCATCAGCACCCCCCCACCCCACCCCTCTCTCAGCCAGCATCATGGATGTGTGCTTCATCACTCGACGGCGTTTGTCCAGTTTGCTTCCCTTCCACCACCTACTCTTTACTGCCCACTCTGCTTCCCTGCTATGGAGGACAGACCCACAGAAACGCCACTTATTTGCCTTTTCATTGATTGACAATGACATGAAGGGGGAAATATTGTGAGAGACAACAATTGTCAGCCTGTAGGATGTGCAGAGGTTTGTGGTCAGACGGAGGTTAAAAAGCTGGTAAAATAACCCAGGTTGTTCTGCATCCAGAAGCTGGCCCACTCTCACATGCAGCACACAGTTTGGCAGGTTTTCAGTGCTAGAAGAACGTGAGTGCACGATCAGGCAAAAGGATTCATGATGCTCACTGGTTTATTTTACACTGGACATTCAGCTTTTTTGTTGTATTTGCTCAAATCACACAAAGCACAGCTTTAAACAAGTTTATGATTTGCATCTTGGGGTAAATGGCAGTTCGGTGTATTGTTTTAGCTCTGTGGTGGCGCTACATGGCTGCATGATGTAGTCATGTTCTGTCTGCAGGGGCAGTGTCACAAGTTACTGGGACAGAGAGAGGTCAACCACTGGTGTGGGCTGCTCCTGTTTAAGTTGTTGGTTCTTTAGTGCCTGGTGCAGATGAGGCAGAAGCTACACTGACCAAAGGACTGCTTTAACGTGGTCGACAAGAGTGTTGGTCATAGTTGGGCTGTTTGGCTGCTGCCATCCATTGTGTTCTGTATGTTGTTGAGTTTTTAGAGAACTGCGTCTGTCACAAGGTCTGTGGTGGACTTTTGCCAGTCGGTGCATTGTGACATGCGCTACACAAAGAGCAGAGCTAAACAAACCTATCATCTGGTCAGTCACTGCAACAGATACTGGAGTCAGTTTGTCTTGGCCTGTCCTTGCCACTGATAATACCTCTATCTGCCAAGAATGTGCCGCTAGTCCAGCAAAAGCTAGCAGTACTCAGATACTTTGCAAGCAGTTTCATGAAATGGTCAGTCAGAAAGCAACTCATACCAGCTTGGACGTTGCCCGGGTTTGCAGGGTCGGGAGTTCCCGGCAACAGAGGGCGGGGGACAGAGCTGCGTAGAGGAATCTGATCAGACCTAAATGAAACAGTCATTGTCACCCATGACAGACTGCTATGATGATGATGATGATGATGATGGGTTCACAGTTTGTGTTTCACAGATTAGCTGTAAAATCCTTCCTCACGCCGTGTTTTAGTCATTTTTCCACCCATTAACCCCCCCCCACACACACACACACGGCCTCAGGGAGGATTGTGGGTAATGTGTGTGTGTGTTTACAGCAGTGGTTTATGGATCAGGATCCTGTGGTCTGGGTTCAGTCACCAAAAAACCACTTCAGTCAACATTTACATTAAATTAAAGCCAAACCTCAGTGAGCCCCCCCCCACACCCCCCCCACCAGAAATCCTTCAGCCCCTTCAGTCCTGATCAGAGCAGAAAAGACATGAGAGGACATGAGAGAAACTGTCTGTGTCCCTCTGGGACCGCTGTGGACTGTTGGTGGTCAAGTTCAGTTCCTCATCAAGGCTCAGACCTGCTAACTGGACTGAAGCACATGGGACCAGGGTGGGGGTTCTGCTGGATCACCCATCAAAGTCCCTCACAGGGCCTCCAAAGGACTATGGATCCTCCTGAATGGGGGTCAGTCCATATTTGGTTTTTCCCCATGAAAACCCTCCAGCAGGCCAAAGGAAACTCTGGTCAACTCAACTTTTGGTTCCCCATGAAAACCCGATAAAGGGGACAGAACCAGAGAGAAGAGGAATGAAAGTCAGTAGAAGCAAGACAGAAAACACAAGTGTGAATGAGAGGGAGGCAGGTGTGACAGTGACGGTGGGAGGAGGAGAGGTAGTGAAGGTAGAGGAGTTTAAATACCTGGGGTCAACCATCCAAAGCAATGGAGAATGCACAAGAGAGGTGAAGAAGAGAGTGCAGGCAGGGTGGAGTGGGTGGAGTGGAGTGTCAGGGGTGATTTGTGACAGAACAGGATAGTAGCGAGAGTGAAAGGGAAGATTTTCAAGACGGTAGTGAGACCTGCTATGATGCATGGTTTGGAGACGGTGGTGCTGACAAAAAAATTCATGGATGTAGTGAAGGAGGACATGGAGAGGGTTGGTGTTAGGGTGAGATGGAGGCAGATGATCCCTGAAGGAAGCTGCTATTGTTTGTTAGCCCGGTTAGCATAGCGTGGCATAGACATCACATTGTTTACGTTGTTTCCTAGTTTAGAAAGTGTGGTTGTCACAGAAACAGACACTTTTCCTTGTTAAAAACAATGACTTCAGCATCCAAAATGTGGGAACAGGGCCTTTTGCACCTCAAAAAGAGTAATATAATCAGACCACTTCCCACCACTATGGAGGGATGAGAAGATGAGCTTAAAAAGTGTCCCAGCAGACAGTAGCTCCGCTAGTTAGCTCCACTGCTAAGATGCTAACGCTGTAAACAAAGCTCTGAGATACAGAGCATCCGGAAAGTCTTCACAGCGCTTCACTTTTTATGCTACAGCCTGATTCCAAAAGGGATTAAATTCATTTTTTCCTCAAAATTCAACACACAATAACCCATAATGACAACGTGAAAAAAGTGTTCTTGAGATTTTGGAAAATTTATTAAAAATAAAAAACTAAGAAATCACATGTACATCAGTATTCACAGCCTTTGCTCAATACTTTGTTGATGCACCTTTGGCAGCAATTACAGCCTCAAGTCTTTCTGAATGATGCCACCAGCTTGGCACTCCTATCTTTGGGCAGTTTGGTCCATCCCTCTTTGCAGCACCTCTCAAGCTCCATCAGGTTGGATGAGAAGCGTCGCTGCACAGCCATGTTCAGATCTCTCCAGAGATGTTCAATTGGATCCAAGTCTGGGCTCTGGCTGGGCCACTCAAAGACATTCACAGAGTTGTCCTGAAGCCACTCCTTTGATATCTTGGCTGTGTGATTAGGTTCGTTGTCCTGCTGAAAGATGAACCGTCGCTCCAGTCTGAGATCAAGAGCACTCTGGAGCAGGTTTTCATCCAGGATGTCTCTGTATATTGCTGCATTCGTCTTTCCCTCTATCCTGACTAGTCTTCTAGTTCCTGCCACTGAAAAACATCCACACAGCATGATGCTGCCACCACCACTGACGTGGTTATGAATGGTTCCTGGTTTCCTCCAAACATGACGCCTGGCATTCATGCCAAAGAGGTCAATCTTTGTCTCATCAGACCAGAGAATTTTGTTTCTCATGGTCTGAGAGTCCTTCAGGTGCCTTTTGGGACACTCTAGGTGGGCTGCCATGTGCCTTTTACTAAGGAGTGGCTTCCATCTGGCCACTCTACCATACAGGCCTGATTGGTGGATTGCTGCAGAAATGGTTGTCCTTCTGGAAGGTTCTCCCCTCTCCACAGAAAAACACTGGAGCTCTGACAGAGTGACCATCAGGTTCCTGGTCACCTCCCTGACTAAGGTCCTTCTCCCCTGATCGCTCAGTGTAGACAGCCGGCTCTAGGAAGAGTCCTGGTGGTTCTGGACTTCTTCCATTTACGGCTGATGGAGGTCACTGTGCTCATTGGGACCTTCAAAGCAGCAGAAATTTTTCTGTACCTTCCCCAGATTTGTGCCTCCAGACAATCCTGTCTCAGAGGTCTACAGACAATTCCTTTGACTTCATGCTGGGTTTGTGCTCTAACCTGCACTGTCACTGTGGACCTTCTATAGACAGGTGTGAGTCTTTCCACATCATGTCCAATCAGCTGAATTTACCACAGCTGGACTCCAGTTAAGCTGGAGAAACATCTCAAGATGATCAGAGGAAACAGGTTGAACCTGAACTCAATTCTGAGCTTCATGGCAAAGGCTGTGAATACTGATGTACATGTGATTTACTAGTTTTTGATTTTTAATAAATTTGAAAAAATCTCAAACTTTTTTCACATTGTCATCATGGGGTTTTGTGTGTAGAATTTTGAGGAAAAAATGAATTTAATCCCTCTTAGAATCAGGCTGTAACAGAACAAAATGTGTAAAAAGTGAAGCGCTGTGACGACTTTCTGGATCTACTGTATATCAGTGTCTCCACTGTAATAAAGTCAGATGCATTTTGTTAAAAGATGTTGGATATAATCAGATTTCCCTCAGAACAGACGTAGAATCCAGTCAGAGCCACAAAGAACCACAACAGCGTTCTTGGCTGTTCTAATGTTGGGGTAGAACAGCTGCAGCCATTTGTAGAGTAACCGCCACCAGCCTGAGACATGCTAGAGATGCTAAGCTAAAGGGTATGCTACTCCACTGCCTCAGCATCGAGGGACGCGTATCTTCTGAATGTTTGGATCCGTGGACACCTACAATGACTACGATGAGTGTGTTGGTTTACTAGCCAAGAACTTCCATGTTCCAGAGAGCATGATGGCCAAAAGTCGTGTGTTTTACCGGCACCAACAGCATGCGGGTGAGTCAACTCGATGTTATGCCTCGGAGCTCCGAGTCTTAGCAAGCACGTGCACCTTTGGACCGGTAGAAGACGAGCTAATCCGTGACAAGCTAGCTGAAGAGCACAGCACTGAGAGCGAACACAGCACGGAGAGAGAGCAGCGACTGGACTCGCCTCAGATCCTCGACCAGCATCAGCCTCAGGGAGCCGCTGTGGAGCTGCAGGAGAGGGAACCCACGTCTATCAGGAACCCCGGGACACAACAACCCGGCGTAGGTTCTACTAATGGTGACAGCAACACATCACCATGACCAGACTTCCCAGGAAAGGCGATGAAAAGGCCAGACTACTTCAGAATCCATGCCCAGCACCAGCCTCCAGGAGCCACCACTGAGCTGCAGGATGAAGAGTCCGTGACCCAACAGGATGCTGCAGAACCACCACAACCTGGTGGACGCCCCACAGCAGACGTGAGAGCAACGCCATCACAACCACGATGCTGAGTACAGCCAAACAGAGCGTCACTCACAGTGATGGACTGGGTTCAGGTCTGCAGATCCCAACGCTCAGACCCACAGTCGGCCTCAACATCGTCACCACCACAGACACCCATGAAAATCGCCACACAGCTGAGACCAGCTGCTGTCCAGATGGCTGAAGGTTCAAGATGGCGAGCCGGCCGTCTGCAAAAGGTAAGAGCAGCTGCTGCGGATCAAGATGCAGTGCTGGATCTGACCCAGCTGGTGTGGGATCCTGGCTGGACACTGCTGACAACACTGTGATGGACCGGTGATCTGTCCAGGGTGGACCCTGCCTCTCACCCAAAGATGCTGGGATAGGCTCCAGCCCCCCGAAAAAGGATTAAGTGGTAGCGGATGGATGGATGGAAATATTTCACCATCCATCCAAATTCTATGGTCACACCAAGCAGGTAAAACCAAGTCTTTTCACAATGCAATGTTTGATTTTTTATTTATGATTTATTTGACACTATTATTCCAGACTTCAATAGTGCTGATGTTGTTTATGTTTCAAAATGCTGCTGCTTGGTGTCACCATAGAATGTGGATGAATGGTGGAACGTTCCAGAAGTCAAACTTCTTCTGCTCCCCGCGATGCTGCAGAGCTCACTCTGCTCTGCACCGCAGTAGTGAGAGCTGAGGCTGCAGTGCAGCAGGGAGTCTTCGCCTCTGACACCTGGTAGGCTGCCATCATCAGCTGACATGGCAGACAATCCTTAAAACATTTCTGGGCTGCTTTTTCACACGTTTTCACACATACAGGGGTGGGAAAAAGTGTTTGCCCCCTTCCTGAGTTCTCATTTTTGTATGTTTGTCACACTTAAAGGTTTCAGATCATCAAACAAAATTAAATATTAGACAAAGAAAACACAAATAAACACAAAATGCAGTTTTTAAATGAAGGTGTTTATTATTCAGGGGAAAAAAAATCCAAACCTACATGGCCCTGAGTGAAAAAGTGATTGCCCCCTAAACCTAATAACTGGTTGGGCCACAATTAGCACCAACAACTGCAATCAAACGTTTGTCATAACTGGCAATGAGTCTTTTACAGCGCTGTGGAAGAATTTGGGGCCACGCATCTTTGCAGAATTGTTGTAATTCAGCCAGATTGGAGGGTTTTCCAGCATGAACCGCCTTTTTAAGATCATGCCACAGCATCTCTATCAGATTCAAGTCAGGACTTTGTCTAGGCCACTCCACAGTCTTCATTTTGTTTTTCTTAAGCCATTCTGAGGTGGACTTGCTGGTGTGTTCTGGATCATTGCCCTGCTGCAGAACCCAAGTGGGCTTCAGCTTGAGGTCACAAACAGATGGCCAGACATTCTCCTTCAGGACTTTTTGGTAGACAGCAGAATTCATGGTTCCATTTACTACAGCAAGTCTTCCAGGTCCTGAAGCAGCAAAACAGCCCCAGACCATCACACTACCACCACCATATTTTGCTGTTGGTATGATCCTTTTCTGAAATGCTGTGTTACTTTTACGCCGGATGGAATGGGACACACACCTTCCAAAAATTTCACTTTTGTCTCATCAGTCTACAGAGTATTTTCCCAAAAATCTTGGGGATCATCAAGATGTTTTCTGATGACACAAACCTTTGTGTTCTTTTTGCTCAGCAGTGGTTTTCATCTTGGAACTCTGCCATGCAGCCATTTTTGCCCAGTCTCTTTCTGATGGTGGAGTCATGAACACTGACCTTAACTGAGGCAAGTGAGGCCTGCAGTTCTTTGGATGTTGTTGTGGGGTCTTTTGTGACCTCTTGGATGAGTCATCGCTGCACTCCTGGGGTAATTTTGGTCGGCAGGCCACTCCTGGGAAGGTTCACCACTGCTCCATGTTTTTGCCATTTGTGGATAATGGCTCTCACTGTGGTTCACTGGAGTCCCAAAGCTTTAGAACTGGCTTTGTAACCTTTTCCAGACTGATAGATCTCAGTTACTTTGTTTATCATTTTTTCTGAATTTCTTTGGATCGCAGCATGATGTCTAGCTTTTGAGGACCTTTTGGTCGATTTCACTTTGTCAGGCAGGTCCTATTTAAGTGATTTCTTGATTGAGAACAGTTGTAGCAGTAATGACTGGCGCCTAGCGGCTGCCCCGGCCTTGGATGCGCTCTGCAGAGCGTGCCCAAATGCCAAGTCACGTTTCGTTACCTTGTATACATGTGTAATGACAATAAAGTTGAATCTCATCATCTCATCTCATCTCAATCAGGCCTGGGTGTGGCTTGAGAAATTCAACTCTGCTTTCCAAAGATGTGATAAACCACAGTTAATTTATGTTTTAATGGGGAAGGGGGGGATTACTTTTTAGCAGAGAGCCATGTAGGTTTGGATTTTTTTACCCTTAATAATAAACACTTTTGTTTAAAAACTGCATTTTGTGTTTACTTGTGTTATCTTTGTCTAATATTTAAATTTGTTTGATGATCTGAAACATTTTAGTGCGACAAACATACAAAAAATGAGAAATCAGGAAGGGGGCAAACACTTTTTCACACCACTGTAAATTTAATGCTGTAAGCTCTCAGAAGTGAAAACAAATTGCACATTTTGTATAAACACAGTGGTATTGAGATTCTGTATTTATAAAAGTATCAACCAGCTGGTATCGAAGTATCGATACTTCAATACTCGAGTATCGATACTTCAGTACTCGAGTATCGATACGCCCATCCCTAAGACCGGGTGACGGTTGGCAGCCTGACAGCAGCAGCGTCTGGTTTCGGCCTCCAAAACAGTGTGCTGTGATTAATTCGTTGTCAGTTTCCTTGTGACCTTTCTCCAGAGGACTTGTAAATACTGGTGTCCATAGACTGGTAAGACCACATCCTTGTCCAGACTCACAGAGCAGAAGGGGTGAGCTGCCTGTTTCTTTGTGTCTGTTTTTGTTAGTGTGGGGAGTCAGGTGGAGGATTGTCTCTTTGCTCTCTTTGTTTCACATAGGGACTAGGTACCACCAATCTGGGTAAAGATAGGTGGGGTTTGGTATTTTGGCCTTGGTTCACCCCGGAGTCACGCTCACTGGTTGGTAAAGAATTCACGTGTAAATAAAGCTCACTGAGCTGGTTATTCATCTCTGGTTTTGGTTTTTGGGGACTGGAACAGGGCTTTTTCCATTCATTCATGGTGCGCTCCTTTTCTCCTAGACAGGGGTGGAACAGTGGGATCACTGCAGGGAGACCCCTCCACCTGACTCAAGGACCACAAGCAAGGCTGCCTTAATGAACTGGCTAGGCTGGGCTGAAGCCCAGGGGCCTACCAAGATCAGGGGCCTATCATGAACCAATAAAAAAGATCACATTGTTGTTAATTGGTCAAATACTATGTCCATCACTTGATATTGGTGTGTGACCAGCTGCTGATTGGTCCAGTTTACAGGTGGATCACGTGGGTACCATGTAACAAGAGCCTATCAGAGGAATTGTTCTGACATGTGACTATGCAAGCACCAGTGAGAGGTAAGAAGTAATTAGCTCGGTCAAAATGTCTGGAAACAAGTTTGTGAGTGGCGCTTATAAAACTATTGAGAGGAAAAGAGCTTAGGGAAAATGAATTGTTCAAAAAAATCCTGAAGAGTGAAGGATTTTTCTGAGCTGGAGCATCGAGTGGAGGCGGAGCTGCTGATTACTGCCCCGAGGAGACAGGTGGACCATTAAAGCCCTCACCTGGAGAAGACCAGCAGATCCTGCTGAAAGAGCAGGCCAGTGGAGAAGGCAAGCTGAGAGATGGAGACCAGCACAAGAAAAGCCAGGTCTGATGTCAGGCCATCACTGCTTCCATCAGACAGCTGTGCATGGGACAGTAGACTGGGAGCTTGGTGAAAGTAGACTAGATCAAGCCTGCTGCTGAAACAGACTGTGGAACCTCACACTGATGTCCAGAGAGTAGGACGTCATTCCTGAGCGGGACTTAAAGGACATAATGAAGGAGTTTTCATTAAAGAAAGCCAGAAGAAAGCACTTCTTAAAAAAAAAAAAAAAAAAAAAAGGTAAGACATGCTATTTGCTTTCCAGCCACCTGTGCAGGTTTTTAATTACCTCCACCAAGGAGGTCATGTGATCGGGGTGATTTGTTTGTTTTTTGTTTATTAAAAGAATGATGTAAAAAAATACTGTCTGGATTTTGATGAGATTTTCACCAGAGGTAGCCCTTGGACAAAGGATGAACCCATTGAATTTGGTGATGATCTGAGAGTGCATGCCTCCACCAAGGGCCTTGTTTGTATTTGTGCAGAAGGATTACACAAAAACTACTGCATGTATTTGGATGAAATTTTCACCACAGGTGGTCCTTGGGCTAGACAGGAACCCATTACATTTTGGTGATGAATGGAGAGCACATACCTCCACCAAGGCTCTTCTCAGTGTGTTAGCAAGAATCCTCCAAAACTACTGGACACACTTTCTTGCAATTTTAACCAGAACTGGCTCGTGGCCTACACACGAACCCATTACATTTTAGAGGTCATCCATGGAAGGAGCCTTGGTGGAGTTATGTGCTCTCTGATTGCTTTTCTAGTTGCTGCTGTTGTGCATTGTTTGAATCAGGAATACGGGACTGATATAACTTTGTGTCCTGCTGTCATCATCAGACTAAAAATGTAAGAGCACCAATATCATTCCACCAAGTGTCTCACATTGCAAAAGTGCAAACATACTGTAACTCATCCCCCTCCCCCACAGAACACAAAGTATTCCCTGCAGTCCATCTATTCCACATTGCCAGTGTTAGTAGTCCGATTCTTCCTTGTAGTCCAGTCCTGTAACAGTCAATTTGAACGTCATAGTACCAAGCAGGGCCCCGTAAAAATCCACTGCATCTGCACGGCTCCTCCTCTCAGATGGATTTGTAGTCCTTTGACCATGTGGGATTTTTAAGCAAGTCATCTTTGCAGCAGGTTTTTGCAGCAGTTTTTAAGCCAGGCCAAGTCCCTGTCCTTGGGCAGCAGAGATAGTACTGCGCGCCGGCAGGAGACCAGTAAAGATCCAGTTCTGTAACAGTCAATTAGAAATGTCATAAATGTCTGATCCAACAATATCCCAAAAATGCGTAAAACAGGCAGAGGAACGACCGTCGTTTATTCCTTCTGTCGGGCGCGCTTGACCCTTTGTCCCCCTGCTGCTTTATGCAGGGCTGTTAGGTGCTTTTTGAGGCAAAAACGTTTCCTTTCATCCAAAAGGTCAAGGCCAACCTGCCTTCTTAGCACATTAACAGACTTAATAAATTTATCAGTGTCACTGAAGTAATCAGTGACTTTTTGGCCTCGTTATAGGTTTCATCCAGAAAAGCATTTATTTCTTCCAGTGAATACAAACTCATGTTTGTACTGCAAGTTGCCTCAATAGACTCAGTAATAGCCACAGCATCGGGATCAGATTCCATTTCCTCGTCTGCACAACTCAGCTGACTGTTTGAATCAGCTGGCCCAGTGGATTCATCATGAGCCACATTTTCCTGGACGCCACCCACAGCAGCTGACTGGCGTTGTTCCGTCTGCTGCTCTGAAATGGTAGCAGCCTCCAGAAGCACAACCGCTGATAACACACAGCGAGATTCTGACGCACCATCAGTGACAGTTTGGGCGCCATCACCAGCGACACTCCCAGCCATAAGCTGGGCTGCGGGCGCCACAGCCGGGCTGTCCACAGACACAGCGGCAGGCTCCGGAGCAGGACCGGTGGAAGGCCCCGCAACGTCATCCATAGTAGCAGCGGGAGCGGAGGCCGCACCGCCGGCTCCAGCCGCGGCTCCATCAGAGCCCCCTGCCCGCTGCCTGTGCGGACAGGCGAACTGTTTATGGCCCATGTCTCCACATTCAAAACACTTCATCTGTCCTGAGCTCGCATACACCATATAGGAGCCGTCCCTGTGTTTGACCCGGAAGGACACTTCCAGAGTTTCAGTTGGCGAGTCCAAAAACATGAACACCTGTCACTTGAGTGATTTCACATGTTTTAACTTGGTCTCCTTGCACCCCAAAGTCAGGGTTCTAAACGGGCCCGCAAACTTCCCAAATCTGCGGAGCTCTGTCGCCAACTGCTCGTCAGTGATGAAAGCTGGAACACCTGAGACGGTGATACGCGTTGATGGGACAGATAAGGGGGACACCTGTACATACGAATCCCCGATAACAACACCGCTCCCATTCAGGGTGTGGACATCCTCCTCAACAGCCAGAAACACAACCACAGCTCTATTCATTCGCGACGCAAAGCAGATCGCATCATAGCCCACCTGCTCGGCCACAGCCAGAAGCACCTCCTCCACAGTAACAGTGCTGTCCGGGGGAACGATCCGCACCCCCTGATGGATAGACAGAGATGGCATTTCCAAGGTTGCCATCCTCGCCCCCCCCCCCCAAAAAAAAACTGAATATGCGGCCAGTAATAGAAAATCGAAAAAAAGTCCAAACAAAACACGGAGTTCCCTATTTCCGCCCTCCTCCTTCGGCCGCCGAAAACAGAGAGAGAGAGATCAGACTAACTTGTGTTTCTGCTGAAGTCAGCAGTATCTGTCACTGTAAAAATGAAAATCTCACTAAGATAAAATACCTTAAATCAAGGATTTATGCTTGTTTTTCTCTCACAAGATAATTTTGACAAGACAAGAATTTCTTTTTGTTGTGCAGTTTTCTGAAAGATTTTACTTGTTTTAATGTCATTTTTACTTGTTTTAAGAAATTTAATCTTACTTTGTTGGCAGAGATTTGTTCTAATTTTAACTAAAATTATCTATTGCCAGAATTTTCTGCTTATTTTCAGTAAAATTATCTGCCAACAGAGCAAGAAATTTTGACTTATCAAACTGCTTCAAACCAGTTTCCAACGATCTTCAACATGGAAAATGTTCTCCCACATAAACTGCACAGCAAGAATAAATATCTTGTCAGACAAAAACCAGAAGAAACAGCCGGAATTGATTTCATTTGACTGATATTGACTTTTTGCAGTGTAGTTGTGTTTTCTAGCTCACAGCTGCATTAGTTCTCAAAGAGAAACAAAAATGAGGCCGTAGTGGTTCAGGAGGGAGAGCAGGTGGCCCAATAACTGGAAGGTTGGCGGTTTGAATCCCGCTCCCCCCACCTTGCTCTTGTGTCCTTGGCCAAGACACGTAACCCACCTTGCCTCCATTGTCTTCATGGCTCATGACACTGATGTATGAATGTGAATAAATGTTCAGTTGGCGTGGATTGGCAGCCATATTGTTGTCAGTCTGCCCCAGGGCAGCTGTGGTTACAGAAGTAGCTTACCTCTATCATTGTCTGTGGACTGAAGGTAGAATGGACTCATTATAAAGTCTTGGGTGTCATGAAAAGTGTTATAGAAATGCAATCCATCATTAAAAACATAGTTATTACATATTTTAAACTGAGATTCTGTTGGGGGGGGGCTACAAAACCTCTCAGCCCAAGGGCCTAATGGCAAGTTAAGGTGGCCCTGGACACAAGACCAGATAGGGACGTGCTTCTGTCCAAACGGAACCAGTGCAGACATGCAGCCAGCAGGGGGCGCCCTTCTCTTCCATCTGTGTAGACCCAGACCAGTGTGGTCCAAGTCAAACCTTCTCTGTGTCTGTCTGACCAAAAAGTTGAAGCTTTAAACTTCTGAACTCTAACAAAGCTTTGCTGAACTTACTGATTCGCTTCAAGCAGAACAATTCAGTTCTAACAGTTGTGGCTCGGTGCTGCAGCCTGACAGCTGGAGGAGGAAAGTTCAAGTTCACATTCAGCCACTAATATTTCAGCAGCTTAAAGTAGAAACTGATTCTTACTTTGAGTCTGAAGGTCCAGGTCCATCACTGAAGTTTGGAGGTCTACCTTTGGACCGGTCACTCCTCATGGACACACAGCTGGATGCTGGAGACTGTGACCTCTGACCTCTGGGAACACAAACATGTTTCATTAATATCACATCAGTCACACATTCATCACTGGTCACATTGATCTCACTTTCATTTGTTCAGACAAACTGAAAACTGCTGGCAGTTGTCAGTGGTCCCTCAGCCTCTTTCTTTGTTGCTGACATGGAGTTTAGATGGCCTTTTGACCTTGACCTTTGACCTTGCAATCCCAAAAGCATAGAGTTCAGGGTCACAGAGTGAACCTTTTGACAAAGTATGGTGACTCTAGCTTTACTGGTTCTATAATAATAGGGCAGAGGGAATGTTAACATTGACCTTTGACCTCACACCAGTAGTCAGAGGTCAGGGTCTCAGGGTGAACCTGTGGACCAGGTCTGGTGACCCTAGCTTTACTGGTTCTACAGCAGTAGTGCACATGGACACGGCTGCAGTCCATCCACCTGGCGGGGTGATGACAATCCCCCTTCAGCCTGTTAGAGGCTGACAGGTAGAAAAACGAAAAAGTCAGCAACAACATTTTTCATAGAAACACATTTTTGGCTCCAAAGAGAAAACATCAAGGCTGCATAAAAATAGAAACATTCTAACCACACTGTCAAAGTAAAACTGTGGGCTAGAAGACACAGTGATAATCACATGATGAAGACCTTGGAGAGACTGCTCCTTGCTCACCTCCGCCCCCTGGTGGGACCAGCGATGGATCCACTCCAGTTCGCCTACCAGCATGGCATTGGGGTGGAGGATGCAGTGATCTTCCTCCTTCACTGTTCTCTGTCCCACCTGGAGAAGCCCGGGAATGCGGTGAGGGTCATGTTCTTTGACTTCTCCAGTGCTTTCAACACCATTCAACCGATGATCCTGAAGGACAAGCTGCTGTGCGCAGGGGTGGACCAGCACCTGTCATCATAGATCCTGGACTACCTCACTAACCGGACACAGTTTGTGAGAACCTGAGATTGTGTGTCTGACACGATCATCGGTAGCACGGGGGCCCCCCAGGGAACGGTTTTGGCTCCCTTCCTGTTCACCCTTTATACTGCGGACTTCTCACGCAACACAACACACTGCCATCTACAGAAGTTCTCCAATGACTCTGCGAACGACGGCCTCATCTCCAACGGAGATGATGCTGAGTACAGAGGACTTATCCAGGACTTTGTGGACTGGTGCCATCGGAGCTGCCTCCAGATTAACGCGAGGAAAACTAAGGAGCCGGTGGTGGACTGCCGCAGGCAAGGACAACCCCTCACAGCACCAGTAAATATACAGGGAACAGACATCGAGATGGTGACATCCTATAAGTACCTGGGTGTTCATCTGAACAATAAACTAGACTGGTCACACAATACTGACGCACTCTACAAGAAGGGACAGCGCAGGCTGTTCCTACTGAGGAGACTCAGGTCTTTTGGTGTACAAGGGGCGCTGCTGAAGACCTTCTATGATTCGGTGGTGGCATCAGCCATCACTTTTGGAGTGGTCTGCTGGGGCAGTGGCATTACAGCAGCCGATAGGAAGAGACTGAACAAACTGATCAAGAAAGCTAGCTCTGTCCTGGGGCAGCGCCTTGACCCGGTGGAGGAGATAGGAGAGAGAAGGATGGTGGCTAAACTGTCATCTCTGCTGGAGTCCGAGTACCACCCTATGCAGAACATACTGAACGCACTGAGGAGCTCATTTAGCAGCAGACTACATCATCCTAGGTGCGCAACCGAGAGGTTTCGCAGGTCCTTCCTACCAACGGCTGTCAGACTGTACAACCTAAGCAGGGCTGCTTGCAGAGATAGCAAAAAAACGTGACGACCTAATAGTATTGAATGCAAAAGACACAATAGACTTACACAATGGTCCCCTCCAGTATACAACTAGGACAATATCAGTCGCTACGGAGGGTGACAATATGTATGGGTACTAGGGATGGGCATAATTTACCGATTAACCGACAATTGATCATTAAGAATTTCACCGAGGAAGTTCATTTTCGTCGACAAACCGTTTTTTTTTTTTTAAACAATCCGAGGTTATTAGGCCTATGCACGGCCGTCCTCAAACAATGCAATGGCAAAATTTGGGCACCAGGGGGCAACATTACACCATCGCCATACCCCGGCGTGCCTCAGTTGATACATACGAGCTTCCGTAGGGCAATCGCCAAATCATGAAGCGGTTACGGCGAAGTGTTGCGTGGGACCATTTCAGTTTAAAAAATGACCAGGTGTACTGCAATCACTGCAATGCAGCATACAAATATACCTCATCGACAGGGTCCATGGAACACCCTTATTACGCGAAGAAACCGCCAACAGTGGTTGCGCGCTGAGTAATGGCGGTCGTGAAGATTCTTTTTTTTTTTTCAGAAACTTTATTGAGAAGGTCATGAAGATTCGGTAGAAGACACACACACACACGTGTGTGTGTGTGTAAGTGTACATACATACGTAGATGTAAATAAAGTGTACATAAATATGTTTTTAGAACTCTTTTATTCTTATAACAAGATACGTAACTCAAGATGAAAATGATTTACGTCTCGGCCAATCAGCTTGCGGGGTGAAACGTCTCGGCCAATCAGCTTGCGAGATTCCCGAGCGAGCCAACACGACAACAGCGAACAGAGAGAGAGGTGGATTTGAGTTGTGCGGCTCTCCGTGCACCTGATGTTCTAATGTAGTCTACCTGCCTTGTTACGTACCTAAAAATGTTAATGATTAACCGATTATTAATCATTAATTCTCCCGACGATCGGTGAAGAAAATTTCACCGAATGCCCATCCCTAATGGGTACGTATTCATACTATGTAGGATAACTAAGTAGACGGTTATGCTGTTTATTCCATCTTGCTACAATGCTCCGCACTTTGTATATATATTTATATATTTATGTGCATGTATGTACAGTGGGGAAAAAAGTATTTAGTCAAACACCAATTGTGCAAGTTCTCCCACTTAAAACATGAGAGAGGTCTCCAATTTTCTTCATAGGTATACCTCAACTATGAGAGACAAAATGAGAAAAAAAAATCCAGAAAATCACATTGAAGGATTTTTAATGAATTAATTGGTAAATTCCTCGGTAAAATAAGTATTTGGTCAATAACAAAAGTTCATCTCAATACTTTGTTATATACTCTTCGCTGGCAATGACAGAGGTCAAACGTTTTCTGTAAGTCTTCACAAGGTTTTCACACACTGTTGCTGGTATTTTGGCCCATTCCTCCATGCAGATCTCCTCTAGAGCAGTGATGTTTTGGGGCTGTCGCTGGGCAACACAGACTTTCAGCTCCCTCCAAAGATTTTCTATGGGGTTGAGATCTGGAGACTGGCTAGGCCACTCCAGGACCTTGAAATGCTTCTTACGAAGCCACTCCTTCGTTGCCCGGGTGGTGTGTTTGGGATCATTGTCATGCTGAAAGACCCAGCCACGTTTCATCTTCAATGCCCTTGCTGGTGGAAGGAGGTTTTCACTCAAAATCTCACGATACATGGCCCCATTCATTCTTTCCTTTACACAGATCAGTCGTCCTGGTCCCTTTGCAGAAAAACAGCTCCAAAGCATGATGTTTCCACCCCCATCCTTCACAGTAAGTATGGTGTTCTTTCTCCTCCAAACATGACAAGTTGAGTTTTGATCAAAAAGTTCTATTTTGGTTTCATCTGACTATATGACATTCTCCCAATCCTCTTCTGGATCATCCAAATGCTCTCTAGCAAACTTCAGATGGGCCTGGACATGTACTGGCTTAAGCAGGGGGACACGTCTGGCACTGCAGGATTTGAGTCCCTCGTGGCGTAGTGTGTTACTGATGCAGCCTTTGTTACTTTGGTCCCAGCTCTCTGCAGGTCATTAACTAGGTCCCCCCGTGTGGTTCTGGGATTTTTGCTCACCATTCTCGTGATCATTTTGACCCCACGGGGTGAGATCTTGCGTGGAGCCCCAGATCGAGGGAGATTATCAGTGGTCTTGGCCATAGCTCTTTGATCTTGGCCATAGTGGAGTTTGGAGTCTGACTGTTTGAGGTTGTGGACAGGTGTCTTTTATACTGATAACGAGTTCAAACAGGTGCCATTAATACAGGTAACGAGTGCAGGACAGAGGAGCCTCTTAAACAAGAAGTTACAGGTCTGTGAGAGCCAGAAATCTTGCTTGTTTGTAGGTGACCAAATACTTATTTTACCGTGGAATTTACCAATTAATTCATTAAAAATCCTTCAATGTGATTTTCTGGATTTTTTTTTCTCATTTTGTCTCTCATAGTTGAGGTATACCTATGATGAAAATTGGAGACCTCTCTCATCTTTTAAGTGGGAGAACTTGCACAATTGGTGGCTCACTAAATACTTTTTTTTCCCCACTGTATATCCACTGCTCTTATTTATATTTTTCTTATCTTCTTAATTATTGCTCTGAGTGTTGCTATCCCTGTGCTGCTGCAATCCTGGAATTTCCCCATTGTGGGACAAATAAAGGCTTATCTTATCTTACCTTAGATTTGACATTTTAATTTTTGTCAAAAGATAATTTTGACAAGAATTTCTTTTTGTTGTGCAGTTTTCTGAAAGATTTTACTTGTTTTAAGGGCATTTTTACTTGTTTTAAGAAATTTAATCTTACTTTGTTGGCAGAGATTTGTTCTGATTTTAACTAAAATTATCTATTGCCAGAATTTTCTGCTTATTTTCAGTAAAATTATCTGCCAACACAGCAAGAAATTTTGACTTATCAAACTGCTTCAAAGCAGTTTCCAACGATCTTCAACATGGAAAATGTTCTCCCACATAAACTGCACAGCAAGAATAAATATCTTGTCAGACAAAAACCAGCAGAAACAGCCGGAATTGATTTCATTTGACTGATATTGTCTTTTTGCAGTGTAGTTGTCTTTTCTAGCTCACAGCTGCATTAGTTCTCAAAGAGAAACAAAAATGAGGCCGTAGTGGCTCAGGAGGTAGAGCAGGTGGCCCAATAACTGGAAGGACGGCGGTTTGAATCCCGCTCCCCCCACCTTGCTCTTGTGTCCTTGGCCAAGACACGTGACCCACCTTGCCTCCATTGTCTTCATGGTTCATGACACTGATGTATGAATGTGAATAAATGTTCAGTTGGCGTGGATTGGCAGCCATATTGTTGTCAGTCTGCCCCAGGGCAGCTGTGGCTACAGAAGTAGCTTACCTCTATCATTGTCTGTGGACTGAAGGAAGAATGGACTCATTATAAAGTCTTGGGTGTCATGAAAAGTGCCATAGAAATGCAATCCATCATTAAAAACATAGTTATTACATATTTTAAACTGAGATTCTGTTGGGGGGGGGCAACAAAACCTCTCAGCCCAAGGGCCTAATGGCAAGTTAAGGTGGCCCTGGCCACAAGACCAGATAGGGACGTGCTTCTGTCCAAACAGAACCAGTGCAGACATGCAGCCAGCAGGGGGCGTCCTTCTCTTCCATCTGTGTAGACCCAGACCAGTGTGGTCCAAGTCAAACCTTCTCTGTGTCTGTCTGACCAAAAAGGTGAAGCTTTAAACATCTGAACTCTAACAAAGCTTTGCTGAACTTACTGATCCGCTTCAAGCAGAACAATTCAGTTCTAACAGTTGTGGCTCGGTGCTGCAGCCTGACAGCTGCAGGAGCAAAGTTCAAGTTCACATTCAGCCACTAATATTTCAGCAGCTTAAAGTAGAAACTGATTCTTACTTTGAGTCTGAAGGTCCAGGTCCATCACTGAACTCTGGAGGTCTACCTTTGGACCAGTCACTCCTCCTGGACACACAGCTGGATGCTGGAGACTGTGACCTCTGACCTCTGGGAACACAAACATGTTTCATTAATATCACATCAGTCACACATTCATCACTGGTCACATTGATCTCACTTTCATTTGTTCAGACAAACTGAAAACTGCTGGCAGTTGTCAGTGGTCCCTCAGCCTCTTTCTTTGTTGCTGACATGGAGTTTAGATGGCCTTTTGACCTTGACCTTTGACCTTGCAATCCCAAAAGCATTGATAGAGTTCAGGGTCACAGAGTGAACTTTTTAACAAAGTATGGTGACTCTAGCTTTACTGGTTCCATAATAATAGGGCAGAGGGAATGTTAACATTGACCTTTGACCTCACACCAGTAGTCAGAGGTCAGGGTCTCAGGGTGAACCTGTGGACCAGGTCTGGTGACCCTAGCTTTACTGGTTCTACAGCAGTAGTGCACATGGACACGGCTGCAGTCCATCCACCTGGCGGGGTGAAGACAATCCCCCTTCAGCCTGTTCAGGGATGGCAACAGGAAATTCTGATTTCAGCTGAAATCTAATTTGGTCGATTGACTTATGGGGGGGCCGGGGGGCACAGCCCCCCTGAACCTGGGAGGTTTTCAGTAAAACAGAAGTAATTTAGACTGAAAAAAATGATTTAAAAAAATGAAATACTAGACTTAGATAAATCATTAAATTTAATGAAAAGTTAACTTACTTTTTCTTCAATGTTGTCTCACTGTCTTTAGTCCAACATATTTAACAGTTCTAGAAGAGTTTATTACACTATTTACACTGGTCACCAAATCACTTCTAATGTGAAACTTTCTTCCTTTTGGCAGCAAGCTGTGTCAGTCTCTGAACTTTGAACTTCATCTCCTTTTCTGGTTTCTTCAGAATTTTTTTTTTTTTTTGTTTTGTTTTTGTTACTGATTTGTACCCGTAGGTAGATTTGGTTTGCAGTCTGGTGACAAGCCACCAGCTGCCGGTCGCTGCGTGCGCGAGCGCCCTAAACCTACATGTTTTTGGTATGCGGGAGGAAACCGGAGAAATCCCGGAGTAAACCCACGCAACACGGGGAGAACATGCAAACTCCACACAGCTCACTGTTGGTCGGGGGCTGGGATCGAACCCACGATCTCACGATCCCCGCGATCCCCCGGCCGAGGGTAAACTGTGCTGCCGCAGTGCTAAACCACTGCACCACCGTGCAGCCCGGTGCCCGTGCCCCAAATTGTCCAAGTGTTTCTGTTACCTCGTCGAACTTTGAGCCAATTTTCACCTTTACCGTCACTTTTCTCTCAAGCCAATTCCATCGGAACTTATTTCTGACACTTTTGTCTATTTCTAGCACTGATGACTCCTGATCCTTCGATAAAAATCTCATAATTCGGCTGAAAACAATACCGAAAGCTCAGAATTCCAACAAGAACCAGGGATGTGATTTGGGGTTGGGGAAATTATCTGAAAACTTAGCAGGGGGTCTGGGGGACACAGTCCTCCAGCGGGGTCCGGGGCAGAGCCCCGTTTGGGGGGGGCAAAGCCCTCCGGAGCTCCTGGGTTTTTATGATTTTTAAGTTCCAGAACTGCAGGGATGACAATTTTCCGCCGATCCGCGGATTTCCGCCGATTTATTTTCAAATTGATCATTTCTGTGAATCGTCTAAATCCGTTGAGAAAATTTTAGGGGGGGTAAGGTACCTTATTGTTACCGATTTTAGCAAAAATCAACACGATTACATAAGCACTCGGCGCTTCCCCGGAAGTCGTCTCCCGCGATAACCCGGATGTGTTGTGTCCAAGCTACTGCTGTATTGCAGTAGCTTGACAGCCCTGCGATTGGATAGTTGCAAACGATTGGACCAATCAAATGGCTCGTTGTATGCTTTTTCAAAAATTCATGGCGGCATGTTCTCAGGGATGTGATTTTCTGCTAATTCGCTGAATTCCACTTTATTTTATCTTCCAGGAAGATAAAGTACGTTAAGTACGTTAGCGGCTTGTGGTCCACGAATGCAGTGAAGCTGCGCCCTTTCAGGCAGGACTGGAAGTGGCGTATGGCCAGGTGGAGAGCCATTAACTCTCTGTTACTGGCGGCGTACGACGGCTGTATGAGCTGGGCTGCACGGGGGAGGAAACGGTAATAAAAGTTAACCATCCCCTTTTATGATTCCAAACAGTTTGAAATTGACAGTGCGCAGTGGACACTGACTCATAACTTTTGAATATTTCTAAGACTTGGCTGCATCAGTGATTGTGCAAAATGAACTGCTCAAGTCTCAATGGAGACTGAAACTGGTGATCTGAAATGAATGCTGAAATTATAAAAACTAATGGTATGTTGGAATTTTATTTCTATTATGGAATAGATAAAATTAACTGATTTTGATTTGATCAAGTGTTAAAGCATGTGATGGATAATGCTTGTTGGAATATTTTAGGAATGCTATCTTCTTGGAACATAAGTCAATATTATACAGTAATAAGTGGCATTCAGCTGTTGGTTTTATGTCATTTAAGCACAGTTCTGGTACTTAAAAATCATAAAAACCCAGGAGCTTCGGGGGGCTTAGAAGTGACTTGGTGACCAGTGTAAATAGTGTAATAAACTCTTATAGAACTGTTAAATATGTTGGACTAAAGACAGTGAGACAAAGTAAGTTAACTTTTCATTAAATTTAATGATTTATCTAAGTCTAGTATTTCATTTTTTTAAATCATTTTTTTCAGTCTAAATTACTTCTGTTTTACTGAAAACCTCCCAGGTTCAGGGGGGCTGTGCCCCCCGGCCCCCCCATAAGTCAATCGACCAAATTAGATTTCAGCTGAAATCAGAATTTCCTGTTGCCATCCCTGGAACTGTGCTTAAATGACAAAACAAACAGCTGAATGCTTTACTTTCAAAGTAAAACTGTGGGCTGAAGACACAGTGGATAAATATGGAGAAAAATGACTCAAGAGTTTCAGAAATATTTACTCAAACATAAAAACACACAATTGTCAAAGAAATGAAAACAGAACAAAAAGATTAAACTTTGATTTAATTATTTGTTTTGAAATTTCAGCCTTTGGACTGTCAATGGTTTGTGGGCCAAGGACTCAGACGCAGGCACAGATACGGTGCAGAACGAGGATTTATTAACAAAAGTTTCAACAGAAATGAATGGCAGCGCATGGGCTGCAAACAAAAACTAAAGGCAAACGGTATGACTGGCAAAACTGGACTAAACTGAGATTATACACTGACATGAAATACTGACTGACAAGACTGACATGAAGACATTAAAGAGCCTATATCATGCAAAATCGACTTTTTTTTAGCTTTTAAGAATGTTATAATATTAACTCCTCACCAAAAACACCCCCAAAATGGTATTTTGCTCCATTCACGCATCTCTGAGTGTTCCTCCTCAACCCTGCTCTCTGAGCTGCTGCTCCGCCCTGTCCCTGATAATGACTGGGTATCCACGTTCATACGTATGAACGTGGGTGAGCCGCCCACTCCAGGAAGTGCCTGTGCTGCCAGCACCACCCCCAGGCTGACGCACACACCCACTTTCTCCGCGCAGCTAACAAAGCGGTGATCGGCAAAACTCTTTCACTTTAGCATTGACGCTGTGAAGAAGTAGTTCCTCTCGTACCTAATCTGTTCAGTGACAACAACATCTTTTCTAAAGTTTACTGTAGATGTTGTTTTCGTGGGCGGAACCCAGCGACACGCTGCAGCAGCCGGCTCAGGGGTTACATCATGAAAAGAGCGGCAGCCACAAGAAGGAGAGGCGGAGCCTCAGAGATCAAGGCATCTTACTTCCGGGTTAGAAAAGTAGCTCGCGAAAATAAATCACATTTCATAAGAAATTCATTCTCCAGTGTACCAAAGGTAATATACTATCACATATGTGCATATAGTTTACTCTGAAAGGCTTAAAATAGCATTACAGTGGGGCAAAAAAGTATTTAGTCAGCCACCAATTGTCCAAGTTCTCCCACTTAAAAGATGAGAGAGGTCTCCAATTTTCATCATAGGTATACCTCAACTATGAGAGACAAAATGAGAAAAAAAAAATCCAGAAAATCACATTGAAGGATTTTTAATGAATTAATTGGTAAATTCCACGGTAAAATAAGTATTTGGTCACCTACAAACAAGCAAGATTTCTGGCTCTCACAGACCTGTAACTTCTTGTTTAAGAGGCTCCTCTGTCCTGCACTCGTTACCTGTATTAATGGCACCTGTTTGAACTCGTTATCAGTATAAAAGACACCTGTCCACAACCTCAAACAGTCAGACTCCAAACTCCACTATGGCCAAGACCAAAGAGCTGTCAAAGGACACCAGAAACAAAATTGTAGACCTGCACCAGGCTGGGAAGACTGACTCTGCAATAGGTAAGCAGCTTGGTGTGAAGAAATCAACTGTGGGAGCAATTATTAGAAAATGGAAGACATACAAGACCACTGATAATCTCCCTCCATCTGGGGTTCCACGCAAGATCTCACCCCGTGAGGTCAAAATGATCACGAGAATGGAGAGCAAAAATCCCAGAACTACACGGGGGGACCTAATGAATGACCTGCAGAGAGCTGGGACCAAAGTAACAAAGGCTACATCAGTAACACACTACGCCGCCAGGTACTCAAATCCTGCAGTGCCAGACGTGTCCCCCTGCTTAAGCTAGTACATGTCCAGGCCTGTCTGAAGTTTGCTAGAGAGCATTTGGATGATCCAGAAGAGGATTGGGAGAATGTCATATGGTCAGATGAAACCAAAATAGAACTTTTTGGTAAAAACTCAACTTGTCGTGTTTGGAGGAGAAAGAACACCATACCTACTGTGAAGTATGAGGGTGAAAACATTATACTTTGGGGCTGTTTTTCTGCAAAGGGACCAGGACGACTGATCCGTGTAAAGGAAAGAATGAATGGGGCCATGTATCGTGAGATTTTGAGTGAAAACCTTCTTCCATCAGCAAGGACATTGAAGATGAAACATGGCTGGGTCTTTCAGCATGACAATGATCCCAAACGCACTGCCTGGGCAATGAAGTGTTAAGTTTCAGATACAATATGTTGTATATAACTGTCATTTATCGTGTTTGTTGTGCTGTTATCCGCAGGGCTTTTATTGTGAAAGCGAGCAGAAGGGGGAAAAACGGATATGTTTTTTTTTTGAGACTCTCATGTCACTTTGTGTGGTCGGCAATAAAGGTGTAAGCAGACACAACGAGTGCGTTGTTCTTATCATCTTTCAATGGTAGCAGAGGATGGTTACCAACTATAGAGTCCCGCTGACGTTTGATGAGGGGAAGCCCTATGAAAGTTGGAAAAATGAAGTCACGATTTGGACCCGAGTCACGGAGCTGGAAAAAAAGAAACAAGCGCTCGCTGTGGCTTTGGCGCTATCAGGAAGAGCGCGGGAAGTGGCGATGGAGATACCGATAGATGACCTGAATGGAGACACTGGTATGGACACTTTGCTTTTGAATCTTGATAACTTATTCTTGAAAGAAGAAAAAGACCGAGTTTATGAGGTCTACTCCCATTTTGACCGGATAAAGAAAGACAGCGGTGTGTCTATGGCAGACTATATAATAGACTTTGAGCAGCGCTACACCCGCATGCGCAAATATAAGATGGAGCTTCCCGATGCTGTGCTTGCATTTAAGTTGTTAGACACTGCATGCCTGGATGTTAAAGATCGGCAGCTCGCCTTGACTGCGTGTACAGACTTAACTTTTGCCTCGATGAAATCAGCACTCAAGCGAATATTTGGTGAAAATTCATCTGTTTTAACCATGGGCATTAATCAGGAAACGGCCTATATCACAGTACAAAACCGGCAAACAAGAAAGTCTTCCTTCTGGAATAGTAAACCAAAAACACCACAAGCAGGCACCAACCCCCTGGACAGGTATGGCCGGAGATCAAGATGTGCCATCTGCCAAAGCACATTTCACTGGGCTAAAGACTGTCCACACAGAAGTGAACAAGTCAAATTTATAAAAGCGAGTGAAGTAAGTAACACAGAGGAGGAGTGTAACTTTACCCTGTTTACTAAAGAGTCACCCAATGAAGCAGAAATCTTTATGACTGAGTGTTTTGATTCTGCAATAATCAACACCGCATGCACTCGGACTGTGTGGACAAGAATGGCTTGATAATTACATGACAAGGCTGAGTCTGAGTGAGATAAATAATATGAAAAAAACAGAGAAGCAGAGTAACAAACCATTTAAATTTGGTGATGGAAAAGTGATTCATTCCACAAAAAGGTTGAAAATACCTGCAAAGATTGGACAGACAAGATGTAGTATTGAGACTGAGGTTGTTCCTGTAAAAATCCCACTTCTTCTGAGCAAAACATCTTTGAAAAGAGCAGGAACAGTGTTGGACATGGAAAATGACAGTGCAGTCATGTTTCAGCGACCAGTGAAACTTGACTTTACCAGCTCTGGTCATTACTGTGTGAACATTATGGACAGAAAAAATAGACACAGTCAGTGTGATGATCAGATTTTGACACCTGATGATGATGTCACAAAACATGAAAATGGAGATGAGAATCAAGAGCAATGGGATGAGGAGATCCTGACAATCACGGACAATTTGAACGTGGCTGAAAAACACAAACTGCTGGTGAAGCTTCACAAACAGTTTGGCCATGCTTTTGCTGACAAATTGCAGAAGCTGCTCGATAGCTCTGGAAATAAAGACACAGAATGCAACATGATCCTAAAAAAAAATCATCAGTGAATGTGACATTTGCCAAAGGTACAGTAAGACCAAACCAAGGCCTGCAGTTGGGTTGCCACTAGCATCTCAGTATAATGAAACTGTGTGAGTTGATCTACATGAAGTGAAGCCAGGCCTGTGGTATCTTCACATTATTGATCAATTCACGAGATTCAGTGCAGGCAGCATTCTCACTAGAAAAAGGCCTCAGAAATAGTGAAGCACTTCATTCATGTGTGGGTAAGTGTACATGGACCACCACAGAAACTGTTTAATGACAATGGAGGAGAGTTCAATAATGATGAGGTGAGAGATATGGCAGAGAATTCAACACAGAAGTTAAGACAACAGCAGCCTACAGCCCGTGGAGCAATGGACTTCTAGAGAGACAGAATCAAACACTCACAGAGATCATAATGAAAATAAAAGCCGGTAACTGCTGTGACTGGAGCACTGCTCTAGACTGGGCACTCATGGCAAAAAACACTATGCACAATGTTCATGGATTCAGCCCATATCAACTGGTGTTTGGACAGAATCCCAACCTGCCCTCTGTGTTAAATGATAAACTGCCAGCCTTAGAGGGCACTACAAAGAGTGAATGGGTTGCAAAACACATCTCTGCTTTGCACGTTGCAAGAAGAGCTTTCACAGAAGCAGAATGTTCTGAAAGAATACGGAGAGCACTACGCAAACAAATCCGTCACACAGATGAAACATATGAAGTGGGTGATAAAGTCTACTATAAAAGAGTGGACTGTCCAGAGTGGAAAGGGCCAGCAGCTGTTATTGGCCAGGATGGTGCAGTGGTGTTTGTTCGACACGGAGGAACCTGCGTAAGAGTGCATCATCTCAGAATGAGAAAAGTGAACCCTAAAAGTAGTGAACATCAGACGACAAATGGAAATTCAGAAAACAACACAGACATTGGTGAAAAACAAGGAATGACAGGAACTGCTGAAAACATGGAGAACACAGAAAACGAAATGGAGGTTCAAGAAAACATGCTTCAGCCCCATTGCACCGAAGAAGCTACTGGAGTTCAGAGTGAGATTTCACTTTCCACGAATGGTGACAGAGAGACTCATGAAACATGACCAGAAATGCCAAACACAGCTGAAACATCCGGTGTTTGTTTGAAAACGGGGCAGGTCCTGAAATACACAGACAACGACAGTGGGGTTAAACACACAGCCAAAGTTTTGGGGCGGGCAGGCAAAGCAACAGGGAAATATAAAAATTGGTATAACTTGCTTTTTATGGAGCCTGATTGTCTAGATGGTAACACAAAATCTGTTGATCTAACACAGGTACAGAGTCTTGAGATTGAACCTGCTGTCACTGATGTTAACACTAATGAAGATGTGTTTGTGGCTAATGATTTATCATTTGATAAAGCCAAACAAGAAGAAATTAAATGCTGGAGAGACAACAGTGTGTTTGTAGAAATGAAGGATGAGGGACAAAAGTGTATTTCAACAAGGTGGGTGTGTACTCTCAAAGAAACCGTCTCAGGATTAGTGCCAAAAGCTCGTCTGGTGGCAAGAGGTTTTGAGGAGATGGAGATGTCTGAGCTGCAAAAGGACTCACCCACCTGTGCTTCAGAGTCCTTACGACTGCTAACAGCAGTTATTTGTCAAAAACAATGGTCACTTCATTCTATGGACATAAAATCAGCATTTCTTCAGGGAATGGAGGTGTCACGTGACATTTACATTAGACCACCTCCTGAAGCCAACTGTAATGGAATATTATGGAAGCTCAAAAAGTGTGTATATGGCTTAGCAGACGCATCTTTGTACTGGTACAACAGAGTCAAAGAGATGGTGCTGAAAGCAGGTGGACAAATGTCAAAGGTCGATCCAGCTGTTTTCTATTGGATAGATCAAGACTGCACCGTGTCTGGGGTGCTCGCCTGTCATGTAGATGATTTCATATGGGGAGGCACACAAAAATTCGCCACAACAGTCATACCTCACCTGAAATCTGTTTTCCAGGTTGGGCGTGAATCACACAAACACTTCTGTTATGTGGGAGTAGACTTTGTGAGTCTTGATGGAAAGGTGCAAATGCACCAGGAGAAATACATTCAGCACATGCAGCCCATACACATTGACCCATCGCGAGCAGTACAGCAAGATTTGCCTCTCTGGGAGGAGGAAAAAGATCAACTCAGATCAAAGATTGGTCAGATTCTCTGGGTTGCCAGGCAGAGTAGACCAGATGTGATGTTTGATGCTAGTAACCTGGCATCAACACTTAAAGATGCAACTGTACACACCATCCATGAAGCAAACAGAATAGTGTGCAAGATAAAGTCAGAGAAGGTTGTGTTAAACTTTTCACATTTGGGACAAGACAGTGCACTAAAAATAACTGTGTTTAGTGACGCCTCATTTGGAAACCTGTCTGATGGAGGCACTCAAGGAGGACATTTCATTGTTCTCATGGGAGAAAAGGGAAAGTTTTCACCTCTTTCTTGGCAATCAAAGAGAGTAAAAAGGGTAGTGAGAAGTCCACTAGCTGGTGAAACCCTGGCTATGTCTGAGGGAGTTGACAATGCACTTTTTCTAGCTACACTGTTTTCTGAGTTGACCGCAGGAGACACGAACCACGCCCCTCCAATAATCTGTGTAACAGACAACCATTCGCTAACTGATGCACTAAAATCCACAAAGTCAGTTTTTGAGAAAAGACTTCGTTTGGAAATTAGTAGCATCAAAGAGCTTATTCAGATGCAGAAAATTGAACCGATACTGTGGCAGAGCACAAAAGAACAACTCGCAGACTGCCTCACAAAAAGGGTGCATCAGTTCACCAGCTGCTCAAGGCGCTGAGTGAAGGGCAATGGACTGTTGGTTAATAGGGGGTCAGAGTATTACTCAAAAAAATGAAAACTTGAGAACATACAGTTCTATTCATATTTAAGCTTTGTTTAACAGTTATGTTCTGTCTTCAAGCTCAGGGTTTATTTGAGCACGGGTATATGTTTATGTTGTTGGACTTAATGGGTTTGAATATGACTGATTTAAAAAAAAAAAGACAGGGAGATTGTTAAGTTTCAGATACAATATGTTGTATATAACTGTCATTTATCGTGTTTGTTGTGCTGTTATCCGCAGGGCTTTTATTGTGAAAGTGAGCAGAAGGGGGAAAAACGGATGGTTTTTTTTTGAGACTCTCATGTCACTTTGTGTGGTCAGCAATAAAGGTGTAAGCAGACACAACGAGTCCGTTGTTCTTATCGTCTTTCATGAAGGAGTGGCTTCGTAAGAAGCATTTCAAGGTCCTGGAGTGGCCTAGCCAGTCTCCAGATCTCAACCCCATAGAAAATCTTTGGAGGGAGTTGAAAGTCCGTGTTGCCCAGCGACAGCCCCAAAACATCACTGCTCTAGAGGAGATCTGCATGGAGGAATGGGCCAAAATACCAGCAACAGTGTGTGAAAACCTTGTGAAGACTTACAGAAAACGTTTGACCTCTGTCATTGCCAACAAAGGGTATATAACAAAGTACTGAGATGAACTTTTGTTATTGACCAAATACTTATTTTACCGAGGAATTTACCAATTAATTCATTAAAAATCCTTCAATGTGATTTTCTGGATTTTTTTTTCTCATTTTGTCTCTCATAGTTGAGGTATACCTATGATGAAAATTGGAGACCTCTCTCATCTTTTAAGTGGGAGAACTTGCACAATTGGTGGCTGACTAAATACTTTTTTCCCCACTGTATATAGGCCCTTTAATGACGACACATCTGATGAGGAATTACACACACAGGCTGTGTCTCAGTTCAGGTTCTGCATCCTTCAAGGGTGCATTTCTAGTCCAGATATGTCACTGTGCTGCGTCCAAGGCTGTCCCATTCCGTGGCTCCTTCACATGCGGCTGACAAATGCAGCCTTCAAAACCCCCAAAACCAAAGATACATGAGAGGATCCTTGTGGCCTTAACATCTCCCAGCATTCAGCGCGTGGCTCAGCCTGGCTTCTTTTTTTCTTCTCAGCTCAGGCAGAAGCAGAACGAAGTCAGAAACAGTTCAAAGTAAGTTTGTTGCTTGAATTCTGCAGCGGTTTGAACGTGAAAACACCGATAATCCAGAAAACAGCAACATCTGATTATTTCAGCTCATGTTAGGTGACATCGTTTCTGATGTTCTGTCTGCTTCACTTAATGTATTAATTAAACATTTGAACTGTTATTTTTTCTGAAGTCAAACATTTTTTCCATTAATGTCAGTTTATTAACTAATGTAGTAATATAAAAATACAGGGTGACGTACTTGAAAGAACTTGCTTTACGATAACTTTTAAAGTCCTGTAGAAACATCAGGAAGTTGATGTTATTCATTGTAAAAAACCACCTCAGGTTATTTTGAGAGAAAACGGAGCAGTTAATGAAGGTGAGGAGGGACGGGACATCTGGAATAATCGGATGATGCTGATTTTAAAAATGTCCACCACATCTGCAGTGATAATCAGATTTCTCTGTTTTTTCTTTTTTCTGGTTTCTTTCTGAGGTCCACGGTGGAGAACCTGCAGGAACCGAGGGTCAGCTGTGGAGAGAACGGGCTGCACTCAAGATTTAGAAAACTGAGATTTGACTGAAATAACCACAGTAAAAGAGATTTGATGAACTGTTTTACTGATTGTGATTTTTTAGCAGTTTACTTTGCAAACTGAAACAAGCTAAATAAAAATATTGCAGGTTTACTGTTAATAGTTAGAAAAACTGCATTTCAATGAAGTAGTTTTTTGAAAAAGATGATTTTTTGCAGCATAATTATAAACGAGACTTTCATCTATTTATTACACACAGAAAAACATTTTAAACCTGATTTAACACTGATGATAATGATTATAGTTTTGAAATTAAATGACAAATCCTGATTTTCTAGTTTACTGAGATGTACTGTGTGGTGCTGTGAAACCACAGGTTTAGTCAGTGTCCGCGTGATGACGCGGCCGCTCAGTGATGTCATCACGCCCAGCATATAAATGTGAGGGACGGCCATTTTACAGCCTCTTTTACAGCTCTCTCTTAGCTCGGCCTCCCAGCTAACAATACTCTGTACCACCGGCATAGAGTTCTGTAATAAAGTTCCTGTTCCCAGCAAACTCCACTCTCCGTTGGTCCTTCCACGTTTTCCAGACATAACAAATGGCAACGAGGATGACCCACGCAAAACTGAGGATGAAGAACCCAGTCATGAAGTCGCTGCCGTTCCTCAGTGAGCCTGGTGAGCTGGTGAGTTCATAACCACCGCCAGCCTGAGACATGCTAGTGATGCTCAGCTAAAGGGCATGCTACTCTACTGCCTCGGCATCGAGGGACGATTATCTTCTGAATGTTTGGATCCGTGGACACCTACAATGACTACGATGAGTATGTTGGTTTACTACCAAGCACCCAAGCACTTCCATGTTCCTGAGAGCATGATGGCCAAAAGGCATGTGTTTTACCAGCGCCGACAGCATGCGGGAGAGTCAACTCAAAGTTATGCCATGGAGCTCCGAGTCTTAGCAAGCACAGGCACCTTTGGGCCCATAGAAGATGAGCTAATCCGTGACAAGCTAGTTGAGGAGCACAGCACAGAGAGTGAACACGACACGGAGAGAGAGCAGCGACTGGACTCGCCTCAGATCCTTGACCAGCATAAGCCTCAGGGAGCCGCTGCGGAGCTGCAGGAGAGGGAGCCCATGTCTACTGGGAACCCCGTCACACAACAACCTGGTGCAGGTTCTACTAATGGTGACAGCAACACATCACTATGACCAGACTTCCCAGGAAAGGGGGAGAAGAGGCCAGACGACTTCCGAATCCATGCCCAGCACCAGCCTCCAGGAGCCACCACTGAGCTGCAGGATGAAGAGTCTGTGACTCTGTTTGCCCCCCTCCCCTCAGGTAGAAGACTTCAGTCCATCCAGACTAAAACCTCCCGTCACATGAACAGCTTCTTCCCCTCTGCCATCAGACTGCTGAACACTAAGTGACTTATTGACTCTCGTGCACCATGTACAGCAGCTCAACCAGACTCATGTCAATCGTCACTGTTTTCTTCCTGCATTACCGACTGCACTATATGGTTCTCCACATTATCTGCTGCTCGCTAATATATTTAAACTGCTGACTAGTATTACTCATTCTTATTCTACACTTTATTGCATGTATAGTTTATTTCTTTTATTTTATCATGTTTAATGTTGCAGCATTGCACCGAGACAAATTCCTAGTTTGTGTACTACATGAACAATGGCAATAAATCTGATTCTGATTCTGACCTAACAGGATCCCGCAGAACCACCAGAACCTGGCTGACACCCCACAGCAAACGTGAGAGCAATGCCAACACAACCATGATGCCGAGTACAGCCAAACAGAGCGTCACTCACAGTGATGGAGGGATTTCAGGTCTGCAGATCCCAACGCTCAGACCCACAGTCAGCCTCAACATTGTCACCACCACAGACACCCATGAAGATCGCTGCGCAGCTGAGACCAGCCGCTGTCCAGATGACTAATGGTTCGAGATGGTGAGCCGGCCGTCTGCAAAAGGTAAGAGCAGCTGCTGGGGATCAAGACACAGTGCTGGATCTGACCCAGCTGGTGTGGGATCCTGGCCGGACACTGCTGACAACACTGTGATGGACTGGTGATCTGTCCAGGGTGGACCCTGTCTCTTGCCCGAAGATGCTGGGATAGGCTACAGCTCCCACCACCCCCACGACCTGAAAAAGAATTAAGAGGTAGCGGATGGATGGATGGATGAAGTCATTGTGTTTTTCTTAAGCCATTCAGAGGTGGACTTGCTGGTATATTTTGGATCATTGTCCTGCTTCAGGACCCAACTGCACTTCAGCTTGACGTCACGAACAGATGGCTGGACATTATCCTTCAGGATTTTTTTTTAGACAGTAGAATTCATGGTTCCATTTACCACAGCAAGTCTTCCAGGTCCTGAAGCAGCAAAACAGCCCCAGACCATCACACTACCACCACCATATTTTACTCTTGGTATGATGTTCCTTTTCTGAAATGCTGTGTTACTTTTACACCAGAACTAATGGGACACACACCTTCCAAAAAGTTCAGCTTTTGTCTCATCAGTCCACAGAGTATTTTTCCAAAAGTCTTGGGGATCATCAAGATGTTTTCTGGCAAATCTGAGACAAACCTTTGTGTTCTTTTTGTTCAGCAGTGGTTTTTGTCTTGAAACTCTGCCACGCAGGCCATTTTTTGCCCAGTCTCTTTCTGACGGTGGAGTCATGAACAGTGACCTTAGCTGAGGCAATTGAGGCCTGCAGTCCTTTGGATGTTGTTGTGGAGTCTTTTGTGACCTCTTGGATGACTCGTCGCTGCACTCTTGGGGTAATTTTGTTAGCCAGCCTGGGAAGGTTCACCACTGTTCCATGTTTTTACCATTTGTGGATAATGGTTCTCACTGTGGTTTACTGGAGTCCCAAAGCTTTAGAAATGGCTTTATAACCTTCTCCAGACTGATAGATCTCAATTACTTTGTTTCTCATTTGTTCCTGAATTTCTTTGGATCGCAGCATGATGTCTAGCTTTTGAGGATCTTTTGGTCTACTTCATTTCTTCTTCTTTTAGACTTGATTGGCATTTGCTTGATTGGCAACCAGCTTACAGGTGCAATACCGCCACTGACTTGATTATCATCACTCTCTAGCTTTGTAAAAGGAGTTCTTATAAGGAGTTCTGAACAACCCCTTAAAATGATCTGTCCTTGGACTGTGTCCTCGGTGGCGTCAATAGCTGTGCCAGCAAGCCAGCTCTGTCTACTTCACTTTGTCACACACGTCCTATTTAAGTGATTTCTTGATTGAGAACAGGTCTGGCAGTAATCAGGTGTGGATGGATGGATGGATGGATGGATATTTTATTTCAAACAAAAAAGCAAAAAAACAAAACTAGAAAAGCACTCGGAGAGCGCAGACCTCCGCCAAGTGCCACAGTTTCCCCCATACAGTGTTTAACATCATAAATATTAATCCAACATTTATTTGGTCTAACTTTATAGATTCCTTGACCATGAAAAAAATGCCATTCGCAAGTGGCATATATTAGCTATACTGTGATGCTTTTTTTTAATGTTAAATTAAAAAAAAAAAAAAGAATCCTTTAAAAAATTCCTGGATCCAGACGGTGATCCGGATCACCACCAAAATCTAATCATCTGTAGGATACCCCATTTCTGACAATCTCTGAAAATTTCATGAAAATCCGTCCATAACTTTTTCAGTTACCTTGCTAACAAACAAACAAACAGACAGACAAACCAATGCCGATGCAAACATTACCTCCTTGGCGGAGGTAACAAAAAAACAAATGACCAGTGCAATAACAGTGACAGTGTCCAGTGCTCGAAAGGGAGAAGGAAGAAGTGAACACTTATTTACTCCAACTCCTCTTTTCCCTAAATACAACCCATGTGAAATACATACATATTACCTCAATTAAGACCCCAAGTAGACAATTAACTAGATTTTGTACATATCAACATTGACACCCATCCATCCCAACATACATACAGTCCATACATCTAAACCCAGCCCCAAACCACACAGATATGCACAGTACTGTCCCACCTACCATACCATAGTGTCCCAGAGCGAGCATAGTGAATCGTACATATTAATACTACACCTCCAACATATATTCTTTCAGCAAATAGTGTTTATACCTCTTTTTGAATTGATTTCTGTTTGTACATAGTTTCAGTTCCGGCTCCAGACTGTTCCACAAATCCACCCCACAGACAGATATGCACAGACTTTTCTTGGTTGTTCGTATCTTGGGTTTTGTAAAGTTTAAGTCTCCTCTCAAATTATAATCATTGTCTCTTTTTTGAATATTTTTTGTATATTAGTTGGGAGTTGATTATTAATTGCCCTGTACATTACTTGTGCTGTCTTATATTTAACTAAATCCATGACCTTTATGACATGTGACTTTAAAAACAACGAGTTGGTATGGTCTCAATATCCTACATTATTTATTATCCTTATAGTTTTTTTTTTACCTCCGCAAAGGAGGTTATGTGATCATCGGCGTTGGTTTGTCTGTTTGTTAGCAAGATAACTCAAAAAGTTATGGACGGATTTTCATGAAATTTTCACAGATTGTCAGAAATGGGGTATCCTACAGATGATTAGATTTTGGTGGTGATCCAGATCACCGTCCACAAGAAAACCGCCATTACGCAAAATGCCATTTTCGTGAATAACTACTGAACCACTAATCCTATCATTGCCAATCCAATTGCTTGTCATATGTTTTCATGGTCAAGGAATCTGAAAACATACACACAAACACTGTATGGGGGGAACTGTGGCGCTTGGTGGAGGTCTGCACTCTCCGAGTGCTTTTCTAGTTTTGTAATGTGCATATTGGCTGTAGGTTGGTCTTGTAGGTGTTTCCCCAGACTTCTACACAGTAGTTAAGATATGGTAGAAACAGTGAATTGTACAGTAAGACCAAGGATTTATAGTCCAAGATGTGTCTTGTCTTCCCCAGTATGCCTATACATTTTGCCAACTTGGCCCGGATGTGACTGATGTGAGGTTTCCAGCAGATTTTATTGTCTAGTGTCACCCCCAGAAACTTATTTTCCTGTATTGTTTATATTCTAGTATCATCTATCGTTATCATTATTTCATGATTTATTTTATAATTTCCAAACAACATAATCTTTGTTTTTTGTTTTTATTTTTTGTTTTTTTCAGATTTAGAGATAATTTATTTTTGATGAACCACTGTGTTAACCTTTTCATTTCAGTTGTGACCACCTCTAAAACCTGCTGCAAATTCTCACCAGTGCAAAAGATATTTGTGTCTTTCACGGACAAAATAAATTTCAGAATTTTTGATACTTGGCACATGTCATTTATATACAAGATAAAGAGTTTGGGTCCCAAAACTGATCCCTGGGGCACACCACAAGTGATGTCCATGAAGGGTGATTTGTGCTCACCAATTTGTACAAATTGTTGTCTGTTACTTAAATAACTTTCCACCCAACTCAGTCCGACCCTTCTTATCCCATACCTTTCCAGTTTCCTCAGTAAAATTCTGTGATCAATGGTGTCAAAAGCTTTCTTTAAATCTATAAATACTCCTACAGCAAACTTTTTTTTATCTATACAACTAGTAATTTCTTCTATAAGTTCCATCAGTGCCAAAGATGTCGATTTATCTGCTCTAAAACCATACTGGCTGTCTGTAAGGAGATTGTGTTTTTCAATGAAATCATCCAGTCTCTTCATGAAGATTTTTTCAAGTATTTTGGAGAATTGTGAGAGTAAAAAAACTGGCCTGTAATTTGTGAAACAATGACTGTCTCCTGCTTTGTATAGAGGGATTACTTTTGCTATTTTCATTTTGTTTGGAAATGTACCAGTTTGAAATGACAGGTTACAGATGTGGGTGAGTGGCTTAACAATTCCTTCAATTACTTTTTTCACTATTGTCATGTCGATTTCATTCCAGTCCGTTGATTTTTTGTTCTTAAATTAAGTCTCAATAATTTCCTTTTCAGTAACTGCACCCAGAAAGATTGTGTTTGGATTTCTATCTTCTATTTCATTTCCAGAACCACTGTTGTTTGTTTCTGGTGTCACTATTGATTTTGCTAATTCAGGACCAACGTTTACAAAAAATTTATTGAAACCACTGACCACATCCTCCATATTATTTATCAAATGGTAATTTTCAATAAAATATTCTGGATAATTAGCATTCTTTGATCAGTTACTAATAATCCCATTGAGTACTTGCCATATTCCTCTTTCCATATTCCATCTTTTATATTTGATCTCAGCCTCCACCGTTCTGCACTTAATGAATTGTTTATATAATGTATTCTTCTTTTTACATGCATTTATTAACCCCTTGTTGACCCAAGGAATATTTTTCTTTTGTTGTCTGTCACTGTATTGTTTTATAGGACAGTTTTTATTGTACAATGACTGAAATATTTGTAAAAATTTATCATATGTTTTATTTATATCATTTTCATCATAAACTATCTTCCAGTCTTGTATTAATAATTCCTTTGCCAGTAAATACATAGATTCTTCAGTTCTTATTCTTTTATATTTAATATTTTTGGTATACTTTTTCTTCCTATAATCACATTGATAGACAACCAAAATTGGCAGGTGGTCACTGATATCATTCAATAAAAGCCCACTCCTGATATTATTTTCCATAATGTTTGTAAATATGTTATCTATTAGTGTGGCACTGTGTGACGTGATTCTGCTAGGTCCAGTAATTGTTGGATGTGAGCCCATACTGTACATTGTGTTGATAAATTCTTCTGTCAAACTACAGTATGTTGTTTTGAGTTCATCAGATCTATATTGAAATCCTCACAGGTGAACATAACTTTATGAGTAAGTTTTGCAGACATTTTTTCCATCCAGTCCTTAAATAAGTCAATGTTTGATCCAGGTGTTCACAGCTCACTACTATATTCTTCACATTGTCCAGACAGATTTCTGTTGTAATACATTCCAAAAAATGATCCACAGCCACTGACAAATTTTCAACAACCTTGTATTGCAAGCTCTTATCAACATAAATTGCAACTCCTCCTCCACTGGTTGGTAAAGAATTCACTTGGAAATAAAGCACACTGAGCTGGTTATTCATCTGTGGTTTGGGTTTTTGGGGACTGGAACGGGGCTTTTCCCATTCATTCATGGGGCGCTCCTTTTCTCCTAGACAGGGGTGGAACAGTGGGACCACTGCAGGGAGACCCCTCCACCTGACTCAAGGACCACAAGCAAGGCTGCCTTAATGAACAGGCTAGGCTGGGCTGAAGCCCAGGGGCCTACCAAGATCAGGGGCCTATCATGAGCCAAGAAAAAAGATCACATTGTTGTTAATTGGTCAGATTCTATGTCCATCACTTGATATTGGTGTGTGACCAGCTGCTGATTGGTCCAGTTTACAGGTGGATCACGTGGGTACCATGTAACAAGAGCCTATCAGAGCAATTGTTCTGACATGTGACTATGCAAGCACCAGTGAGAGGTAAGAAGTAATTAGCTCGGTCAAAATGTCTGGAAACAAGTTTGTGAGTGGCGCTTATAAAACTATTGAGGAAAAGAGCTTAGGGAAAATGAATTGTTCAAAAAAATCCTGAAGAGTGAAGGATTTTTCTGAGCTGGAGCATCAAGTGGAGGCGGAACTGCTGATTACTGCCCCGAGGAGACAGGTGGACCATTAAAGCCCTCACCTGGAGGAGAAGACCAGCAGATCCTGCTGAAAGAGAGCAGGCCAGTGGAGAAGGCAAGCTGAGAGATGGAGACAGGCACAAGAAAAGCCAGGTCTGATGTCAGGCCATCACTGCTTCCATCAGACAGCTGTGCGTGGGACAGTAGACTGGGAGCTTGGTGAAAGTAGACTAGATCAAGCCTGCTGCTGAAACAGACTGTGGAACCTCACACTGATGTCCACAGAGTAGAACGTCATTCCTGAGCTGGACTTTAAAGGACATAATGAAGGGTTTTTCATTAAAGAAGGCCAGAAGAAAGCACTTCTTAAAAAAAGTAAGACATGCTATTTGCTTTCCAGCCACCTGTGCAGGTTTTTAATTACCTCCACCAAGGAGGTCATGTGATCGGGGTGGTTTGTTTGTTTTTCTGTTTATTAGCAGCATTATATAAAAAATACTGTATGGATTTTGATGAGATTTTCACCAGAGGACCAAGGATGAACCCATTAAATTTTGGTGATGATCTGAGAGTGCATGCCTCCACCAAGGACCTTGTTTGTATTTGTGCAGCAGAATTACACAAAAACTACTGGATGGATTTGGATGGAATTTTCACCAGAGGTGGTCCTTGGGCTAGACAGGAACCCATTACATTTTGGTGATGAATGGAGAATGCATAACTTCACCAAGGCTCTTCTCACAGTGTGTTCGCAAGAATCTTCCAAAACTACTGGATAGACTTTCTTGCAATTTTAACCAGAACTGGCTCGTGGACTACACACGAACCCATTACATTTTAGAGGTCATCCATGGAAGGAGCCTTGGTGGAGTTATGTGCTCTCTAATTGCTTTTTCTAGTTGCTGCTGTTGTGCATTGTTTGAATCAGGAATACGGGACTGATATAACTTTGTGTCCTGCTGTCATCATTAGACTGTAATTGTTGATCATTGTCATCCTCTGATACCTGGTGTTGTTTAGGCCGTGGTGCCATGTGTGTCAGAGAGAGAGAGAGAGAGAGAGAGAGAGAGAGAGAGAGAGAGAGAGAGAGAGAGAGAGAGAGAGAGAGAGAGAGAGAGGGAGAGAGACTTTGACTTTTAAAAAAAGGCTTTATTGCACATTTCAAAATTGCAAAAAGACCAATATCAGTTGTCCAAGTGTGTCACATCTCAAAAGTGCAAACATAACTCATCCCCCTGACCCACTGAACACAAAACATTCCCTACAGCCCATCTATTGATGAACGCCTCCAGATTGTCTACCATTTGATAGTAAGAGAACTCCACCCGGAGTCTGACTGTCAACAAGACCTTGAAAGCGGACACAGGATCCACATTGCCAGCATTGCTTGCCCGATTTTTCCTCGTCAGCCAGATGGCAAGCTTAGCAGTCCCAGATAGGAAGTTAAGATAAGATAAGCCTTTATTAGTCCCACAACGGGGAAATTCCAGGATTGCAACAGCACAGGGATAGCAACACTCAGAGCAACAATCAGAAGGCAAGAAAAAAAAAAAAAAAAAACAAGCAAGCAAGAGCAGCTAATATACATATGTACATATTACTATAAAATATATATATACACAGACACACACAGACACACAGTGCAGAGCATTGTAGCTGGATGGAATAAATATATGAACACACAGTGCAGAGCATTGTAGCTAGATGGAATAAATATGTAAATATATAAACACCCACAGTATGGAGCATTGCAGCTAGGTGGAATAAATATGCAAGTATATAAACACACACAGTGCGGAGCAATGTAGCTAGATGGAATAATATGTAGATATATAAAAACACAGTGCGGAGCATTGTAGCTAGATGGAATAAATATATAGATATATAAATATAAACACACCCAGTGCAGAGCATTGTAGCTAGATGGAATAAATATGTAAATATATAAACACACACAGTGCAGAACGCCCAGTTCATCAAAGTGTGGGCAGCCTTCCTTGCCACTTTGTACTTCGGACCGTAAATGAACAGACCAAAAGAGAATCGTTCACCCAAAGCTCGAAACCACTCGCGCAAAATGTCAAAAAGTCCAGATAAACGAAAACAGTGGACAAACAAATGGTCGAGGGTCTCAACTTGGGAACAAAACAAACATTCCCCCCCCCACAGTCGGATCAAGGTGTGCCCTGTATTTATTTGTGGCTATTGCCCCATGCACAATCCTCCACTGGAGATCTGCTGTGCGTTTCTCAATCGGTTGCTTGTACATGCACCGCCAGCTGCCCGTTGGGGAGACCCCTGGCCCCAAACAACCCGCCCACCTCAACTCCGTGACATCCTTCAGAGAGCGCAGATTCAGAACCTTCACACAGATGTGATACACCTCCCTTGTCCCGACAAACTGGAACTTGCCCAGGCGAGGAATCCTGAAGGTCAGTAGGTGATCCTCTCCTCCCTGCCACTCCCCCACATCCGGAGTTATGGAAATTGCAGGAAAGGTGGACGCAGTGTCGTCATCCCATTGATTGGAAAGAGTGCGGTTAGTCGCAAACGCTCGAAGCGGCTGCGGCAGGGCGGCGCACACGTCCTCCACCACCCTTTGCAGCAGTCTGACAGATGTAATTTTTGCACTCCGCCTCAGTGTATCCATCAATGTGGTCGACATCCTCATAAGATGACCCAGCTTGGTACAGTGTGCCTCCCGCAAACAACTCCGCAGATTGGCAGACTGCAGCACCTCTGCTGCGATGAATCGATTGAAAAACAGTGGTTCTTCGAACAGCCACATGCCCGGCGCCTCGTCACGGAAGCGGGCCACATTGAAGACTCGCCATGCATGCAAAACGGACGTGTAAAAAGCAGATAGTCCAGTAAGGTCCACCTCCCCAGATGTCACGAGGAAAAGCTGCTTATCATAGCCCAAGCGACCAACTCTCCTCAAAAGCAGCTTAGCAGTGTCCATCCAGCAGGGTCCGCATCCATAAAGGAGTCGTCGTGCAGTTCGAAGCCTGAAGCTGGCGATCTTGGAATGTATGTCCACCAGGCCCTGTCCCCCCTCGGCCACAGGCAGGTAGAGAACTGGCGCGCGGACCCAGTGGCGACCAGACCAAAAGAAGTCCACAATTGTCTTCTGAATCTCCTCCACGAGGCTCCTTGGCGGTGTCAAAGCCACCAGCCTATGCCAGAGAGCCGAGGCAATCAGATTATTCACGACCAGAACCCTGCCCCTATATGACAGCTGTGGTAGCAACCATTTCCATTTAGAAATGCGAGCACACACCTTGTCCTTAACACCCTCCCAGTTCTTTCGTTCAAAAGCCTCTGTACCCAGAAAAACCCCCCAACACTTTGAGACCGGCCGTCCCCCACTGAAGGCCGCCGGGCAGGCGAGGGACGGCTTGACGCGACCAGTGGCCCACCAATAGACCCTCACTCTTGGCCCAATTAACCCGTGCAGAAGATGCCCTTTCATAAACTGTCAAAGTGTCCACCAGACGCTGCACATCCCCGTTGGAGGTGATGAAAACGTCGACGTCATCCGCATAAGCAGAAAAGACAATTGGGCAGCCACAGCTTGATGGCCCCGGCAGAACCAGACCACCCAGCCGAGCGCGCAACCTGCACAGCAAAGGCTCAATAGCCAAGCTGTACAGCTGACCCAAGAGTGGACACCCCTGGCGTATTCCCCGGTGTACAGGGATTGGCCGACTCAGTCCCGCCCCCACCTTCACCAAACACTCAGCTCCAGTGTGTAGCAGATTGACCCACCTCAAAAACATATTTCCAAAACCAAACCCCCTCAGGGTAGAAAACAAATAGGAATGGTCAACCCTATCAAAGGCCTTTTCCTGGTCCAAAGACACAATTCCAAACTGTAAGTCATGACATTTACTGAGCTGGAGAACGTCACGTATGAGGAAAACATTGTCCATAATGTTCCAGTCAGGAATACAATATGTTTGATCCCTATCCACAATCAATCCCAAGACAGTGTTCAGTCTGTTTGCCAGGGCCCTGGAAAGCACCTTGTAGTCCGTGCAAAGAAGAGCCACAGGCCTCCAGTTTTTCAGCAGGGCCAAGTCCCCCTGCTTTGGCAACAGAGACAGCACTGCACGGCGGCATGAGACAGGTAACGTTTCTTCCCTGTAACAGGCCGTCAGAACGTTATAGAAGTCTGGTCCAACAACATTCCAAAAATGCTTAAAAAATTCTGAAGAAAGGCCATCCAGTCCAGGCGCGCGTCCCAGCGCCAGCTGATTCACAGCCACAGTCAACTCATCCAAAGTCAGGGCACAGTCCAGAGCGGCCCTGTCGTCCTGGCCGAACACCGGAAGGGCCTCGAAGAGCTAATTTTGAGATTCTTTGCAACACGTTCCCGCAGCAAACAGGGCCCCGTAGTAATCCACTACATGGCGGAGCATCTCGGACGGGTCCGTAGTCAGGCGACCATCTGGGAGTGTCAAGCAAGCCATCAGCTTCTTTGTCGCAGCAGACTTTTCCAAATTGAAGAAGAAGGACATTGGTGCATCCATGTCCTGCAGGCGAGTGAAGCGCGACCTCACTAGCGCCCCCTCCACTCTGCCCTGCAAGAATGTGCGCAGGGCCGATCTCTTCTCCTGCAGCAAAGGACCAGCGGTAGAATCCCGACCCGTAACCAAGCTGGCCTCCAGCCTCTTTACAGCGTCCTCTAGTTCACTGACCTTGGCGTTGATGATGGCAGTTGAGTACGCAGCGTACCGTTGACAAAAAAGGCGAATTTGCACTTTGCCAACGTCCCACCACTGTTCGAGGGAACCAAAACGAGCTTTCGTGGTCCTCCAGTGTTCCCAGAAGCACACAAAATACTGACAAAAGGCATTGTCCTGTAGGAGCTTGTTATTGAAGTGCCAATATGACTTTGCCCGTTTCCCTGGTGAGTTCAGTAACACCGCAGTAGCCAGGTGATGATCCGTGAAACCGACGGGACTTATGTTACTGTGAAGGAGGCCGGGGCTACAGGTTCTAGAAACATATATCCTGTCTAATCTAGCAGCACTGACAACCCCGTCAGTGACCCTGACCCAGGTATACCGTCTCGCATTGGCATTTTTCAACCTCCACGTGTCCACTAAGTCTAACTGCACAGTGAAATTTTCCAAGCATCTAGAAGACTGCAGATGAGGTTCTGCATTAGTGCGATCTACAGTGAAGTCCAAGGTACAGTTGAAATCACCAGCCACAACAAGTTGGTCTTGGTGATAGCGTTGCAATTCAGTAGTCATTGTATTGAAAAAGGCAACCCTTTCCGCGCCGTGGTTTGGCGCGTAAACATTAACCAGGCAAAACACGGAATCCCCCACTTGTGCCCTAACTAGAAGCAGCCTGCCCCTCACTATCTCCACCACCGATAAAATTTGTGCATTTGCTGATTCCCCAAACACGCTGAGATTTGTGCCGTGACTGAGTGAAAATGGGCCTTTCCACCACAAGCCCCAGTCGACTTCATCCGCCGAAGTGGTATGAGTTTCCTGCAAAAACAAAATGCTGAGACCCTTCCGTTTGAACAGGTCACTAACGAATCCCCTTTTATGATTACCCCTGCCACCATTTATGTTTAAGGTCCCTAATTGTATTTTCTGCATTATGGCGATATTTGTGAGGAGCACCGTGCTTTGCCATGGGAATCATTCCATCTTCGCGCGCTTGGCCTTTTGTCCCCCTGCTGATTTACGCAGGGCTGCGAGGTGCTTCTTCAGGCGGTAGCGTTTTCTTTCATCCAGGAGGTCAACACCAACCTCTTTCCTCAGTACATTAACAGACCGAATAAATTTGTCAGTGTCACTGAAGTAATCTGCAACGTTAACAGCCCTATTATTATAGGCCCCATCCAGGAAAGCATTTATTTATTTATTTCGTCTAGTGAATACAAATGTGCATTGGCATCGCCATTAGCCCCAATAGACTCATTTTTAGCAGACTCTGCGTCAGTTCCACACTCCATTCCCTCGGCAGCACAACTCTGCTGACTGTCAGATCCAGCTGGCACGTCAGCTGTTGCAGCTGATCCTTCATCAGTCACGTGGTCCGGGGCGGCGCCTATATCAGGCGACTGGCGTTTTTCCGCCTGCTGCTGTGAAGTTGCAGCAGGCTGCGGAAGCACAGTCGCTGATGTCACACAGCGCGATGCTGAGTCCACGTCATGGACTGCTTGTGCGCCATCGCCAGTCACGCCCCCAGCTGCAGGCCGCGCCGTGGGCGCCACAGGCCGGCTGTCCACAGGCACAGCGGCAGGCCCTGGAGCATGAGCGGCGGAAGGCCCCGCAACACCGTCCGCAGTCGCGGCAGGCGCCGTGGAGGCCTCGCCGGCAAGCTGTGTGGCCTCGCCGGGCTTCCGCCACGCCGTCCGCAGCAGCGCCGCGAGCGGAAGGCGCACCGGCCGCCCCAGCCGCGGTCCCACCAGAGCCCCCTGCCGGGCGCCTGTGCAGGCAGGCGAAACGTTTATGGCCCACATCGCCACACTCAAAACACTTCATTTGTCCCGCGCTCGCATACACCATATAGTAGCCGTCCCCGTGTTTGAACCGGAAGGACACTTCCAGAGTCTGAGTGGGCGAGTCTAGAAACATGAACACCTGTCGCCTGAGTGATTTCACATGGTCTAAGTCGGCTTCCCTGATTCCCAAACTGACGTGTTTAAACGGGCCCGCAAACTTCCCGAATCTGCGGAGCTCCGCCGCCAACTGCTCGTCAGTAATGAAAGGTGGAACACCCGAGACGGTGATAAGCGTTGATGGAACTGATAAGGGGGACACCTGCACATACACGTCCCCGATTACAATACCGCTCGCAACCAGAGCGTGGACATCCTCCTCAGTAGCCAGAAACACAACTACAGCCCTATTCATCCTGGACGCAGTAGTCAGAGTCTTCCTTGTAGTCCGTGCAAAGACGAGCCACAGGCCTCCAGTTCTTAAGCAAGGCCAAGTCCCCTTCCTCTGGCAGCAGAGATAGTGCTGCGTACCCGCAGCCAGCTCCGTTGTACGTCCCAGAGACATTTTCCTCATCTCAGATGGATTGTAGTCCTTAGACCATGCGGGATTTTCAAGCAAATCATCTTTGCAGCAGGCTCGTCCAGATTGTAGAAAGAAAACGTTGGGGCATCCATGCCCTGCAGGCGAGTAAACCGTGACCTTGTAGTCCGTGCAAAGAAGAGCCAAAGGCCTCCAGTTTTCAAGCCAGGCCAAGTCCCCGTCCTCGGGCAGCAAAGATAGTGCTGCGTGCCGGCAGGAGACTGGTAAAGATCCAGTTCCGTGACAGTCAATTACAGTCAATTAGAAACGTCATATAAAAGTCTGATCGAACAATATCCCAAAAATGTGTATAACAGGCAGAGGAACGACTGCCATTTATTCCTTCTGTCGGGCGCGCTTGACCCCTGTTCCCCCTGCTCCTTTACGCAGGGCTGTCAGGTGTTTCTTGAGGTGAAAACGTTTCCTTTCATCCAGGAGGTCAAGACCAACCTGCCTTCTTAGCACATTAACAGACTTAATGAATTTATCAGTGTCAGTGAAGTAGTCAGTGACTTTAATAGGTTTCATCCAGAAAAGCATTTATTTCTTCCAGTGAATACAAAGTCGTGTTGGTACTGCATTTTGCCTCAGTAGACTCTGTATTAGACACAGTGTCGGGATCAGATTCCATTTCCTCGTCAGCACAACTCAGCTGACTGTTTGGTTCATCTGGGCCAGTGGATTCATCATGGGCCACATTTTCATGGACGCCACCCACAGCAGCTGACTGTCGCTGTTCCGTCCCCTGCTCTGAAACGGTAGCAGCCTCCGGAAGCACAGCCGCTGATGTCACACAGCAAGATTCTGACACACCATCAGTGACAGTTTGGGCGCCATCACCAGCGACGCTCCCGGCCGTAAGCTGGGCTGCGGGTGCCACAGCTGGGCTGTCCACAGACACAGCAGCAGGCTCCGGAACAGGACCGGCGGAAGGCCCTGCAACGTCGTCCGTAGTAGCGGCGGGAGCGGAGGCCACGCTGGCAGCCTCAGCTGCGGCGGAAGGCCCCACCACGCCGTCCACAGCAGCAGCGTGAGCAGAGGGCGCACCGCCGGCATCAGCTGCGGTTCCATCAGAGCTCCCCGCCCGCTGCCTGTGCGGACAAGCGAACTGTTTATGGCCCATGTCTCCACATTCAAAACACTTCATCTGTCCTGAGCTCACATACACCATATAGGAGCCGTCCCCCATGTTTGACCCGGAAGGACACTTCCATAGTCGCAGTTGGCGAGTCCAAAAACATGAACACCTGTCGCCTGAGTGATCTCACATGTTTTAACTTGGTCTCCTTGCATCCCAAAGTCACAGTTCTAAACGGGCCCGCAAACTTCCCAAATCTGCGGAGCTCCGTCGCCAACTGCTCGTCGGTGATGAAAGGTGGAACACCTGAGACGGTGATACGCGTTGATGGGACAGATAAGGGGGACACCTGTACATACGTTTCCCCGATAACAACACCGCTTGCAACCAGAGTGTGGACATCCTCTTCAGCAGCCAGAAACACAACTACAGCTCTATTCATTCGCGACGCAAAGCAGATCGCATCATGGCCCACCTGCTCGCCCACAGCCAGAAGGACCTCCTCCACAGAAACACTGCTGTCCGGGGGAACGATCCGCACCCCCTGGTGGATAGACAGAGGTGGCATTTCCAAGGTCGTCATCCTCCACCCAAAAAAACAAAAACTGAAAATGCAGCCAGTAGTAGAAAATCGGAAAAAAAAAAAGTCCAAACAAACCACGGAGGTCCCTATTTCTGCCCTCCTCCTTGAGAGAGAGAGAGAGAGAGAGAGAGAGAGAGAGAGAGAGAGAGAGAGAGAGAGAGATCAGACTAACTTGTGTTTCTGCTGAAGTCAGCAGTATCTGTCACTGTAAAAATGAAAATCTCACTAAGATAAAATACCTTAAATCAAGGCTTTATGGTTGTTTTTCTCTCACAAGATAATTTTGACAAGACATTTTTTTTGTTGTGCAGTTTTCTGAAAGATTTTACTTGTTTTAAGGTCATTTTTACTTGTTTTAAGAAATTTAATCTCACTTTGTTGGCAGAGATTTGTTCTAATTTTAACTAAAATTACCTGTCAGAATTTTCTGCTTATTTTAAGTAAAATTATCTGCCAACAGAGAAGAAATTTTGACTTATCAAACTCCTTCAAACCAGTTTACAACTATGTTAAACATGGAAAATGTTCTCCCACATAAACTGCACAGCAAGAATAAATATCTTGTCAGACAAAAACCAGCAGAAACATTTATCTTTTGTTCTTATTAAAGACAAAAATAGAACAGAAAGAAGATGTCTTTATCTTCTTAACATGTTTCGACTGTACACTGCAGCCTTCGTCACAAGAGTCAGCTGATTGCTGCCGGGTGACATTTATCTGCTGACTTTCGTAGGCGGGGCCAGCTCAGCAGATCTGTCAGATCCACCGAGCCGGCCCCGCCTTCCACCGTCAGATGGTCTCTGGAGAATGTGGTCCCAGGTGTGGGAAAGCATAAAGGCATAAAGCATAAAGGCCCCCTCATCTCGGTTCATGGTGTCTTTTCCCGCTTCCTGATTTCTATGGCCTCCTTCCTCCGCAGAAGGTGGGGCCGGCTCGCTGGATCTGACAGATCTGCTGAGCTGGCCCCGCCTACGAAAGTCAGCGGATAAATGTCACCCGGCAGCAATCAGCTGACTCTTGTGACGAAGGCTGCAGTGTACAGTCGAAACATGTTAACCCCTTGCACTCCGGTCAATTTTCCTAAAAACGTCAAAAAATAACGTGCCCAAAGTAAATCGAAACCTGTTCTTCAACCCTTTGCAGCATCTTCGTGGGGTTGGTCTCATTTAAAAGAAAACACTTTGAATTTTTTGGCAAAACAGTCATAATCTCTCTAAGTGCTCCTGCCAATGAGTTACAGTCAACTAAACATACTGAACTTGAAGAAAATAAATTTGGCCTGGGTGTTTTTTTGGATACAAATGCTGGCAAATAACACACAGCTTCATATCCGGGCTGGAAAATGCAACAGAAATGTAGAACCAAGTGTTATCCAGCTGAGGTCCAAATTTTGTAACAATACCACAAAAAATGAATATATTACACAGCTTTTTTCCTCAGGTTGTTCCCAGGCGTTTTGGAACTGTGCCAAATTGTGCCAAATGTCACAGTTTGGAAAAACGTCTGTAACTTTTGAATGATTCAATATAGAAGCTTCATCTTGGGCTCTAATGAAAGGTCACACTCAGAGCTGTGTGTGTGTTTGTCTGGGGGGGGGGGGGGGGGGTTGCCCCCCCTCGCTACAGAGGATGGACATCGGCCATCGCTACATGACGGATTAGCCTCATGTGGGATGTGGGACAGCAGCTCAGTCACCGCGGCTCCCCCCCCCCCCCCTCGCTACAGAAGAATAGTCAGGAATAAAGAATAATTTAGCTTATAACACCTTACCTCTTCACAGCAGTGTCCTGGCCAACTTCTCTTCCTCACTGTCAGATGAACGCGACGCTGGTCCGCTCGTGGTTCTGGTCTCGCGACCCGATCAAACCATTATTCCATTATTGCGGTTTTGTGCTTCCATGATTGTGGTTTTTGGCGAACGATTTTTCAAAACAAATAACAGTAGTAATTAAAAAAAGACTGGCGAAGGCGTGTGTGTCACTCAGCCTTCATCGTCGGCCTCCGTCGGTCTATGATGACCATGGAAGTAAATCATAACGTCTACTCTGCTGGAACCAAAACAAAATAAGCACCGCCTGTGGCCGAACATGCGTGAATGGCAGTCCCTGTCACACAGGTTGCATTTGTGGATGGTCTCCGTGCTGCTGGGTCTGTGGGGCTCTTCCTGTGGGTCCTTTTTTGATCCGCTCCAGCAGTCAGTCTTCACCCAGCCTTAAAAAAAACAGCTCACGAACTTCTCTGCTTCAATTGGCTCACTGCATTCACAGCAGGCGGGTCCTGCTTGCTAGGTTTTCAGTCATTGGTTCTTCAAGGTCTCAGAAACCCAATTCAAGGCTCTTATTAGTCGAATGAGAGGTCAATCAGATGAACTAATCTGTTCCCGGCAGTGTCTGCAGTGGAAGAATGAATATGCAGCTCCCGCAGCTCCATCGTGCGTCCTAGAGCGCCCTCGTGCGCTCTAGGACGCAGAGACTTGCTCGTCCGTGGTACAACGGAGCGCAAGAGGTTAAGAAGGTAAAGACATCTCCTTTCTATTTTTGTCTTTAATAAGAACAAAAGATAAATAATTAAAAGAAGACTAAATGAACCTACTTGAGCCAGCAGAAAAAGCCTGAATTGGTTTTATTTTGCTGATATTGACTTTTTGCAGTGTAGTTGTGTTTTCTAGCTCACAGCTGCATTAGTTCTCAAAGAGGAACAAAAATGAGGCCGTAGTGGCTCAGGAGGTAGAGCAGGTGGCCCAATAACTGGAAGGTCGGCGGTTTGAATCCCGCTCCCCCCACCTTGCTCTTGTGTCCTTGGCCAAGACACATTACCCACCTTGCCTCCATTGTCTTAATGGTTCATGACACTGATGTATGAATGTGAATAAATGTTCCGTTGGCGTGGATTTTTTTTTTTTTTTTTTTTTTTTTGTTACTTATTTGTACCCGTAGGTAGACTTGGTTTGCAGTCTGGTGACAAGCCACCGGCTGCTGGTCGCTGCGTGCGCGAGCGCCCTAAACCTGCATGTTTTTGGTGTGCGGGAGGAAACCGGAGAAATCCCGGAGTAAACCCACGCAACACGGGGAGAACATGCAAACTCCACACAGCTCACTGTTGGTCGGGGGCTGGGATCGAACCCACGATCTCATGATCCCCGCGACCCCGGCCGAGGGTAAAACTGTGCTGCCACAGTGCTAAACCACTACGCCACCGTGCAGCCCGTATTGCCAATCGCCCGGATTGGCAGCCATATTGTTGTCAGTCTGCCCCCGGCAGCTGTGGCTACAGAAGTAGCTTACCTCTATCATTGTCTGTGGACTGAAGGAAGAATGGACTCATTATAAAGTCTTGGGTGTCATGAAAAGTGCCATAGAAATGCAATCCATCATTAAAAACATAGTTATTACATATTTTAAACTGAGACTCTGTTGGGGGAGGGGGCTACAAAACCTCTCAGCCCAAGGACCCAATGGCAAGTTAACCTCTTGCACTCCGTTGTACCGCGGGCGGGCAAGTCTCTGCGTCCTAGAGCACACGAGGGCGCTCTCGTGTGCTCTAGGACGCACGAGGGCGCTGCCTCCAAGCGCGCACTGAAAAAAAAAAAAGTTCTTCCACTACAGACACAGTCGCGAACAGATCAGATATGATTGACCTCTCATTCGACTAATAAGAGCCTTGAATTGGGTTTCTGAAACCTTGAAGAACCAATGACTGAAAACCTAGCAAGAAGGACCCGCCTACCAACACTGTGAATGCAGAAAGCCAATTGAAGCACAGAAGTTTGCAAGCTTTTTTGTGTAAGGCTGGGTGAAGAGAGACTGACTGCTGCAGCAGATTAAAAAAAGGACCCGCAGGAAGAACCCCACAGACCCAGCAGCATGGAGACCACCCACAAGTGCTACCTGTGTGACAGCGACTGCCATTCGCGCATCGGCATGTTCGGCCAGGCGGTGCTTTTTTTCGTTCGCCAAAAACCGCAATCATGGAATTATGTTTTGATTGGGTCGCAAGACCAGCGTCGTGTTCGTCTGACAATGAGGAAGAAGTTTGGCAGTTCCGCTTCTGCTGTGAAGAGGTAAGGTGTTCTAAGCTAAATTATTCTTTATCCCTGAAAATTGTAATCAAAATGACTTTTGACCGATCGGTAAATTACAACTGTGCGGCGCATGAAGTCCGAAGTGCGTGCGCCACGGTACACGGTTCGTTCGCCGCGTCCGGACCGTGAACGCCCCCCCCCCCGCTATTCTTTTGTAGCGAGGGGGGGGAAGCCGCGGTAACTGCGCCGCAGTCGCCACATCGCGACATGAATCTAATCCGTCATGTAGCGATGGCCGATGTCCGTCCTCTGTAGCGAGGGGGGGGCAACCCACACACACACACACACGCACACACACACAGCCCTGAGTGTCAGCTTTCATTAGAGCCCAAGATGAAGCTTCTATATTGAATCATTCAAAAGTTACAGACTTTTTTCCAAACTGTGCCATTTGGCACAATTTGGCACAGTTCCAAAACGCCTGGGAACAACCTGAGAACAAAGCTGTGTAATATATTCATTTTTTGTGGTATTGTTACCAAATTTGGACCTCAGCTGGATAACACTTGGTTCTACATTTCTGTTGCATTTTCCAGCCCGGATCTGAAGTTGTGTGTTATTTGCAAGCATTTGTATCCTAAAAAACACCCAGGCCAAATTTATTTTCTTCAAGTTCAGTATGTTTAGATGACTGTTACTCAGTGTCCGGAGCACTTAGAGAGATTATGACTGTTTTGCCAAAAAATTCAAAGTCTTTTCTTTTAAATGAGACCAACCCCATGAAGATGCTGCAAAGGGTTGAAGAACAGGTTTCGATTTACTTTGGGCACGTTATTTTTTGGCGTTTTTAGGGAAATTGACCAGAGTGCAAGGGGTTAAGGTGGCCCTGGCCACAAGACCAGATAAGGATGTGCTTCTGTCCAAACGGAACCAGTGCAGACATGCAGCCAGCAGGGGGCATCCTTCTCTTCCATCTGTGTCGACCCAGACCAGTGTGGTCCAAGTCAAACCTTCTCTGTGTCTGTCTGACCAAAAAGGTGAAGCTTTAAACATCTGAACTCTAACAAAGCTTTGCTGAACTTACTGATCCGCTTCAAGCAGAACAATTCAGTTCTAACAGTTGTGGCTCGGTGCTGCAGCCTGACAGCTGGAGGAGCAAAGTTCAAGTTCACATTCAGCCACTAATATTTCAGCAGGTTAAAGTAGAAACTGATTCTTACTTTGAGTTTGAAGGTCCAGGTCCATCACTGAAGTCTGGAGGTTCTCCTCTGGACCCATCACTCCTCAGAGACAGACATGTGGATCCTCCAGACTCTGCTCTGTCCGCCTCTTCCTCCATCGTTTTTTTTTTTTTTTTTCTTGGTCCTGTCAGGCAGCTAGGCAAACAGAACAGGGATCTGTCACCCTACTGTGCCAAAACAGATTTACTTTGCCAAGAGGAGCCTATACAGTGCCTAACTTTGCACTGTATATTGTTGTAAACTCCTCCTGTAATAACTTTTAATACTTTATTTTAATTGTTTTACCAATGGAAGACCCAACAGGATGGGGAAGAGGGAAAGGAAGTGTGTGAAGGGGGGAAAGAAAAGGGAGGGGAACAGACAAAAAAAAAAAAAAGACAACTAAAACAAACAAAAGACAAACTGCTTCTTCCACCGGAGATGTCTCAACACGAGTCTGGTTTCTGCACCTGTTAAAGGAGAGACACTTGTACATGTATGTCTGTGTGCCAATATATGAGAACGCGCGCAAAATAAGTGTGTGCATGTGAGTGAGTTTGTCAGGAAACATACGAACGGAGGGCCGGTTGCAGCAGCCCTCTCCCCGAGGACCCCGAGCAGGCAAGGCAGCACCACCAACCCCCAGCCCCGAGGTCAGCAAGCCCCAGGAAAGCCAAGCATCCACCCCCGGAGAGACGATCAAGGGAGGGCAGGCCGCCCGGCGGCCGGCGCGGTGAGCCCACACCCCTGGACCCGCCCGACCCCCACCCCCCCAGCGGGGCCAACATCCGCCCCCGGGCCCCAGGCACCAGGAGGCCAGCGACCCCACCCCCCAGGACAGAGACCAACCAGCGCCCCCCGGCGCGAGCCCCCCCAGGTACCCCCACAGCGGTCCCGCCCCAGCGCCTCGGCCACACACCCCGGGGACCCCCACGTCCAAAGAAGTCCCCTCGCCCAGGTGAGCCCACATTGCCGAGAGGCACTACCCCCCTAATCCAGCCCCTCCCGACTCACAGGCACACCCCTCCCCATACCTTCACACCCACATGTTCCCATGCACACCCCTCTCACTCAGCCAGACCGACCCATTCTCTCTCACTCCAGTACCCACTCAAATTCACTCCTCATTCACCTTTATTTCAAAAGCCGGCTGCGAAGCAGATGCAGTGGGCCTGAACATGCACCAGTGCCCGGCAGTGACCAGGGAGGCCACCGGCGCAGGCCACAGAAGCAGACCCCCCACCACTGGCGCCCATCTGAGTGAACAATCAGCAGACCACCGCAGGCGCCCCAAGATGCCACCCGGCATGCAAAGCGCCGCACAAAACCGACCCACCATCACCACCTCCATTCATCACCCCCTCACTCACTTAAACTCATATTCAGCCCCCCGTCACTTCCTTGGTTGTATCTATATATTAGTAGCATCCAGGGATTTTTACAACATGATAGGTCCCAGGGTCCCCACCAGGCCCCCACACCCCCAGCAAGACAGGGCAATAGGGGTGGGGGAAGACCCCCACCTCCTCCCCCGGCACAGAACATGGTGGGTGTGTGTCGGTATATGATATAATTGTGTATAAATGTGTGGACTACTAAAGTGCAATTAAAATTGGGGGGATAGCACACCCCCACCCCAAAGCCCTAAATGTAACAAAAAAGATCAGGGGGAGGAGGAGGGCGGGAAATAAGACTGGGAGGTAGGCGGTCCAAAAACAAGCCCCCCCCCCCCCCCCCAGAAGCCAGCTTGCAGACTGGCTTGTGAGGCCACCCAGTGCCCCCAAATCCCAACCCAGGGCGAGGGCCGCCAGTGGAAACAACCCAGGACCCACCAGCATCATGTCCCAGCGCTCCAGCACCACTAACATGACGGGGCAGCCAAACATACTACCACTCATCTTACACACACGAACATGGACAACAACAGTCACAATAGTGAACAATGGGCCGGACCCACACAGCGCCTAACACGCCAGGCGACACACCCGAGCGCCCACGCAGGCCCACGACCACCCAACCCAGACACACACCAACAGCTGCAGGCCGCCCTGCAACCACAGCCACCCCGGAACAACCCAATGGAAACACAGCCAACAACCCGCACCAATGACCCCCCCCAGCCACCCCCAAGCACCAACGCACACCCGCTGCCAATGACATCAGGGGCGATGTAGCAAAGTGCCTCACCCCCCAACACAACGGCAGGGCAGCCGGGACAAACAAGCCCCGAAACGCTAGCCACCATGCCACTGGATGGACTGCCCAACCCCTGCCACCCAACAAAGCTCTCCTACCCATACACACATCCTCCGCCCCCTAGACATCTACCCACAAGTAACCGCTTCCTTACACACACATAACTCCACCCACCATCACACATACCCACCTACACAAACACACAACCCCACCTGCCCACTCAACACACACCCACTTCCACATCCACTCATACACAAGCCTACACTCACACACACCCTCCCCCACCCACAGACCCCCGTGAACGGGGAGGGCAACCCAGGATGCGGGCACCAGCCCCTGGGTGGCACCCGAGCCCCAGGAAACACACGACCCCACCACGCAAGGATGCATCAGGGACAACCCCCACCGCCGGCACACACCCGACTCCGGCCCGGGGCAGGGAACCAGGGCCAGACCCAGACCCCCCACGAGGGGCGAGGCCAGCCGGCCAGGGGCCACAGCCCAACCCCCCCCCCCCCCCCCCCCCCCCCCAGGGCTAGACAGACGGCCACCCCAGAGCAGGCCCCCCAGACACCTGCGGTTGGGGCGCAGCCAGCCGCCAGAGGTGCCAAGGAGAGTGAGTCACTGCCTGCCACCCCTCAGATTATAGAATTAATAAGCGGGGACCAGAGAGAATTGAATTCCGCCAATTGATTATTTGAGGAGGCTGACATTCTTTCCAGGCTAATATAATCCAATAGTAAGTTATTATAGTAAGTCGTGCATAAGTTATTTCTTGTTTTCCAGTTCATGAGGATAGTTTTCTTTGCGATGCATAAGGCAGTGAGAACCATGTGTTACATCCTTGCATCTATATTTATTTCACTTAAATCACCTAATATGCAAAGTGTGGGTGAGGGTGGGACACTATACCCAAGCCACGCCGACAGGTCTTCACATGTCTTCTGCCAGAACTTTTGAACCGGTGCACAGGACCACATAGCATGCATATAGCTATCCGGGACATTGCTAGTACAGTGAAGGCAGATATTTGTGTGACTCAGGCCCATTTTGAACATCCTTTGTCCTGTATAATGAATTCTATGTAGAACTTTATATTGTATAAGTTGTAAGTTAGAGTTTTTAGTCATCTTAAAAGTGTTTAAACATATTTGTGTCCAGAAACTTTCCTCCTTATTAATCGATAAGTCTGTCTCCCATTTTGATATTGGAAGAGATATGGACTCATCCAACTTTGATAATAGTCTATATATTTTCTATATCAATTTTGGTGAACGAAGATTTAGAAACTCTGCCACCTTAACTGGTACTTCTAAATCTGTCTGATTAAGATTAAATCTTGCTTTTATTATGGATTTAAGCTGTTGGTATTCAAAATACTTTTTATCACTGATTTTGTGTTGTGACACTAGATCCTGAAATTGGATAAAATTTCCACCTTGAATAAGATGTTCTAAGTTGTTTATTCCCTTCTCTTGCCATAGTGGAAATTTTAATGTCCTCTTTTGTTGCAGGATATCAGGATTATTCCAAATGGGTGTGAGTTTACAGGGGACAAGTGAAGACCCTGTTATTTTTAAAAAATTTCCACCAAGCCGTCAGAGAGGAACTAATATTAATACTTTTAAAACACTCATGGCGTTTAATAGAGGGACTTATAAAATGTAAGTCAGAGATATTTAGCGACCCACAGAGAGCCTGTTCAGCATCTAACCATGGGTTCCCTAATGGGGTTGATTTTGTCCATTTTGAAACGAACTGCAATCTATTGGCTAAAAAGTAATTAAAAAAATTTGGTAAATCTAAGCCTCTGCACTCTTTCGCTTTTTGGAGGGTTTTTAAACTAATCTGTGATGGTTTATCCTTCCATAAAAATTTACTTATATTTGAGTCTAGAGACTTAAACCAGGCCATTGATGGTTGGGTAGGGATCATTGAGAACAAATAGTTAATTTTAGGAAGGACCATCATTTTAATGGTTGCGACTCTTCCCATTAATGATAAAGGTAGTGTCCTCCAGTGCGTAAGATCGTCTTGTATCTTTTTTAAAAGGGGGATATGATTTAGTCGCAATAACTCTGAGAGCCTGGGAGAAATATCTATTCCTAAATATTTAACATTCCCTGATTGTATTGGAATAGTAGATGTATTTGGGAAATTGCAATTTATGGGTAAAGCTATTGATTTTACCCAGTTAATAGAGTAGTCTGATAATGATGAAAATTTATCAATGAGCGCCACTGTCTGAAGAAGAGATCTTTCTGAGTTTTCAAGGAAAATCAATACATCATCAGCATAAAGACTTATCTTATGTTCCTTTTCTCCAGTTTGAATACCTCTGATATCAACATTTTGTCATATGGCTGCTGCTAATGGTTCAATAAAGATGGTAAAAAGTGAGGGAGAGAGTGGACACCCCTGCCTAGTACCTCTCTGAAGATTAAAGCTTCGGGAAGTCTGATCATTTGTTCGGACAGATGCAACTGGACCTCTATATAGTGTTTTAACCCAGTTTATGAAAGATGAACCAAACCCAAACTTGTTTAACACCATAAAAAGAAATTTCCAGTTAACCCGGTCAAAGGCTTTCTCTGCATCCAGGGACAAGATTGTAGTTTCTACATTATTGATCTTGCAGTAGTCTATTAAATTAAATAGCCTGCGTGTATTATCAGCCGAGTGCCTACCCTTGATAAAGCCTGTTTGATCTGGGTGTATAATAAACGGGATTATCCTTTCCAGTCTTTTGGCGAGAGCTTTGCAAATTATTTTGAGATCGATATTCATAAGCGAGATGGGACGGTAGCTGGATGGAAGCGTAGGTTCTTTTCCAGGTTTAAGGAGCAGGATAATACTAGCCAAATTCATATTCGGAGGAATTACATTATCTTCTTTGATTTGGTTCACCATTTTAAAAAAAAGTAGGTGCCATCACGGGCCAAAATTCTTTATAAAATTCTACTGGAAAACCATCTGGTCCTGGGGCTTTGTTGTTTGGGATGTGCTTAAGTGCCTCCTGGAGTTCAAACACCTGAAGAGGTGCATCCAGAGCCGCAATCTGTTCATTATTTAATTGTGGTAGGTTAATATTGTCCAAAAATGTATTTATCTCTGAGTCAGATGGGTTAACCTGTGATGAGTAGAGATTTTCATAAAATTTTCTGAAGGAGTTATTTATTTCTTCAGGCACATGGGTAATATTTCCAGTCATATCCTTGATAGAATGGATAGCTGTTTTTTCTTTATTCAATCTAAGCTGGTTCGCAAGATATCGCCCCGATTTATTACTGTGTTCAAAATTCTCAAGACGCAGTCTTTGTATTAAAAACTGTGCTCTTTTGTTTGTAATTTCTTTTAATTCCAGCTTTAATTTTCTCAAATCGTTAAGTGCCTGTTCCTGTGGGGAAATGGCACAAGTTGTCTCCAGTGATTTAATCTTCTGTTCTAAATCCAGTATCAGTGCTTTTTCTTTTTTATTCTTGTATGAACAGTAAGAGATTATTTTACCTCGCATGACCACTTTTGCTGCATCCCAAAGAACACCTGGGGATATTCCTGGCACATCATTATATTCCAGATATGATTCCCACTCTTTATTAAAATAATTAATAAAGTCTTCATCTTTCAGTAGTGATATATTAAATCTCCAGCTCCTAGTTTCCCTTGGAGCTTCCCTATTTACTAGTGTAAGAGAAACTGGATGATGATCGCTAATAGCTTGATTTGAACATTTTTTTTTTTTTTTTTTAGATAGATAGAAAGTTTATTTCGAACACAAAAATATAACAAATACAAGCAAATGGCAAATGCAATAAAGTAACAGTATACAGTGTTCGAAAGGGAGAAGGAAGAAGTGAACACTTATTAATTCCATCTCCTCTTTTCCATAGACACACCCATGTGAATTTTATACAAATTACCACCTTTATGACCCCAAGTAAACAATTTACTGTATTTTTTACAAATCAACATTAACACCCATCCATTCTAACATACAATGATGTCCATACATCAAAACCAGCCTCAAACAACACAGATATACACAGTGCTGTCCCACCCACCATTCCATAGTGCCCCATAATATCCCAGAGTGAGCATAGTGAATCGTACATATAACTACTACCCTTCTAACATATATCCTTTCAGCAAATGGTGCTTATACCTCTTTTTGAATTGATTTCTGTTTGTACATAGTTTCAGTTCTGGCTCCAGACTGTTCCACAAATCCACCCCACAGACAGATATGCACAGACTTTTCTTGGTTGTTCGTATCTTGGGTTTTGTAAAGTTTAAGTCTCCCCTCAAATTATGATCATTGTCTCTTTTTTTAAATATTTTTTGTATATTAGTTGGTAGTTGATTATTAATTGCCCTGTACATGACTTGTGCTGTCTTAAATTTAACTAAATCCATGAACTTTATGACATGTGACTTTAAGAACAACGCATTGGTATGGTCTCTATATCCTGCATTGTTTATTATCCTTATAGCTCTTTTTTGTAATGTGCATATTGACTGTAGGTTGGTCTTGTAGGTGTTTCCCCAGACTTCTACACAGTAGTTAAGATAAGGTAAAAACAGTGAATTGTACAATAAGACCAATGATTTATAGTCCAAGAAGTGTCTTGTCTTCCCCAGTATGCCTATACATTTTGCTAATTTGGCCCAGATGTGACTGATGTGAGGTTTCCAGCAGATTTTATTGTCTAGCGTCACCCCCAGAAACTTATTTTCCTGTACTGTTTCTATTCTGGTATCATCTATCGTTACCATTATTTCATGATTTATTTTATAATTTCCAAACAACATAATCTTTGGGTTTTTTTAGATTTAGAATTATTTTAGATTTAGATTTATTTCAGTGTCTATGATGTCCCTCACAATAGAGTTACTGTGTGTAACTCTATTGTGTAACTCTAAACGGTCGTAAAATGTGTCGATATAACGTTCTAAATCCTCCAGCTCCGTAAAAAAAAAAAGAAAGAAAGACACAGACAATTAATTAATGAATTAATTACAAAAAAAAAAACTACCTGTGGAGAAGTTTGTTTCAATCTTGGTGACAGCAGTCGCCGTTCAAATTATTGCGCAATTGTCTCTCGCGATCACAGCATCAACTTCCGGATCCACTCCTCCCTCTCTTCCTCCATCTTGATGATGTCAGTCAGTCTGAGAAATAAACCACAAATCCTCAGTCAGTGTTGTTGTTCTGGACTGTGTTCCATGTGGTTCTGAGGTTCTCATGGTTGTTCCATGGACACTAGAACATTAGAAACACCTCTCAGTAGAAAACACACTAAAACCTCCTTAATAAGCTGAACATCCCTGCTGTGTTAAGGTGGAATCCTTCTTCCTTCTGCCTGATCTGATCAGAGAAGTTCTCCAGAACAAACAGTTGCTGCTCCCAGCAGCTGTCTGGTGAAGTCAAAGCCTCCTGCAGAGAATCAAAGTGTTGAGTTGTGACTCTTCTTCTTCCCTCTACAGTCCTCAGGAACTAAACTGACTCAATGTCAGTGGAAAATGAACGAGCTCAGAATAAATAGGATATTAATATTTTTAAAGTGTATAAGTGAATAAAGTTCATTTATGGCTCCCTTTAAAGCAAAAGAAAACCAAAATGCTTCTAATAAACAATAAAAATGAAAAACAGAGTGAATGAGAGGGAGTTGGGTGTAACGGTGAAGATGTAAGGAGTAGAGGTAGTGAAGGCAGATGAGTTTAAATACCTGGGGCTAACCATCCAAAGCAATGGAAAATGCACAAGAGAGGTTTTTTATTATTTAGCGAATGCAAAGTCCTTAAGCCAAGCAGTTGCCTCCTGGTTTGCTGTATGGAGGGTGTGTAATCCTCCTTCCAGTCTTTGGAGCGGGCAAACCTCTATGATGTGTTCCATTGTTTGCTCCTCTCCACATGCGCACAGTGGGCTAGGGCTACTGCCCCATCTGTGAAGGCTGGCCAAGCAGGGGCCATGTCCAGTCCTGAAGCGATTGGGGGGCAATGGATCAGCGTTCTCGTCGCGCCCTCCGCCAGTACCCGGGCTCGCCTGGGGAAGCTAATGATCCTACCAGCAGACTAAATTCGAAGAGACGACGGCGCTGTGCCAAGTCAAAGAAGAATCCTAGTCACAGTCCTAAAGCCAAAAGCAAACAGCCCCAATAGCACTTTGTGGTAGGATCTGCCCTTCGCATATTACAACTAAACGTTGAAGGCCTATCTGCAGCCAAGCGAAGCCTTATTGAAGTCCTCGCCTTCCAACATTCGATTGATGTAATCTGCCTCCAAGAGACTCATATTGGCACAGAGGAAGCTGGCCGCTTCACCATCAAAGGCTTTGACCTCCTGTGCTATGTTCTACATGCTAAACATGGACGTGCCACCTATGTGCGTTCTGACATAGTTGAAGCAAATCACCTGATAACAACACATTTCTCAGACACCATAATCATTGGTGGCTTCCATATTGTCAATGTGTACAAGCCCCCTAATGCCAACTGGGATCTGCAGGTCTTACCCACCCTACCCCACCCTGCCATCTATGTGGGGGACTTTAACAGCCATCACCCTGACTGGGGGTACCCAGCAGTGGACAGTGATGGGGAGGCACTTTCAGACTGGGCATCCAGAAATGACCTCGCTTTGATATACGACCCCAAACAAAGAGGAACCTTCCACTCTGCTAGGTGGAAGAAGGACTATTCTCCTGACCTGTGTTGGGTCAGCTCTTTCAATGGGGAGCCATATCCTACACAGATCCTCATTCTTGATGATTTTCCACACAGCCAACACCGGCCCCTGCTTGTACACATTGGCCTACAACTTCCAGTCATAAACAGCCCAAGGAAGATGCGCTGGAACTTCCGCAAAGCCAACTGGAAGAAATTCAGTGAAACTCTGGACCGGAGCGTTGTTACCATCCCACTCCACACCATCACTGTAGATGAAGCATACAACCGCTTCTGCAGCGCAATCTTCAAGGCTGCCCATACTGCAATCCCACGAGGCTACCGACCCCTCTATGTCCCATGTTTGGACGGAGAAAGTGCTGCCCTCCTACAATCCTATCAAACATCAGGGGACCCAGAGATAGCAGACCATCTCATTGAATCGCTAAATACAGCCCGGTGAAAGAAATGGAAGGAGACAGTTGCTGACCGGAGCTTTACCCACTCTAGCAGGAAATGTTGGAGCCTCATCCGTCGCCTAGGAGCTGCACAGAAGCCCCCTAGCCAAAGCCGAGCATCCGTCACACCCAACCAAGTTGCATCCCACCTACTGACTATCGCCAAAGCACCCCAAGACAAAGACACCAGAAGAGCAGTTACAACTGAGCTAAAAAAAACACCAAAAAATGCCTGTAGAGGAAACGAACCCTGAACCCTTCGAGGCTGCTGAACTGGAGAAAGTCCTACAGGGCCTGAAATGTGGAAAGGCAGCAGGATACGATAACATCTTCCCAGAATTCATGAAAAATCTTGGCCCCCGAGCCCTAACCTGGTTGACACAATTCTACACAAGGATCACACAAACAAACTCGATCCCAAAGAAATGGCGGACAGCAAAGGTCATTGCCATCCCAAAACCTGGCAAAGACCACAAACTACCAGCAAGCTACTGCCCAATCTCCCTACTCAGTGTTCCTTACAAAATCATGGAGCGCCTAATACTGCAACGCATTTCCCCAGAAATAGAGGATATTCTAAGTGTGGATCAAGCAGGTTTCCGCAAGGACCGCAGTACAGGAGAACAAGTACTGGCCCTAACCACCTTCATCGAAAATGGCTTCGAGAGCAGACTGAAGACAGGGGCTGTGTTTCTCGATCTTACAGCCGCCTATGATACGGTCTGGCACAAAGGCCTCCTCCTGAAACTTATAAAGGCGATCCCTGCTTGGGCAACAGCAATTATAAAAACCCTGCTGACCAACCGAAGGTTCAGAGTCCACCTCAGTCAGAACACAAGTGCATGGAGAATGCAGAAAAACGGACTCCCACAAGGCTCAGTTCTAGCTCCAACTCTGTTCAACCTCTACATAAACGACCTGCCTACTACAAAATCCCGCAAATTCATCTATGCAGACGACATCTGTTTGGCATTCCAAGCACCAGACTTTGAACCACTGGAACGGGTGCTCACGGAAGATCTTGCCAAACTGGACCAGTTCTGCAAAATCTGGCGCCTAAAACCAAGCCCAGCAAAAACCGTCTCCAGTGTATTCCATCTCCACAATGCAAAAGCTGCCAGAGAACTAAACATCCACCTGAGCGGACTCAAGCTTAAGCATGCCCCAAATCCAACTTATCTTGGAGTGACCCTTGATAGGACCTTATCCTTCAAGGAACATCTAAAGGGGACGGCTGCTAAGGTGAAGGTACGAAACAACCTGCTCTGCAAGCTCGCTGGTGCAAAATGGGGGGCGGCAGTCTCCACCCTGCGCACCTCAGCACTGGCCCTTTCATACTCTGTAGCAGAATATTGTGCCCCTGTCTGGCCCAGGTCATCTTACACACACCATGTAGACACCCAGCTCAACTCAACCATGAGAACTATAACTGGAACAATCCGCTCAACACCACTCCCCTGGCTCTCTGTACTGTCAAACATAGCCCCTCCACACATCCGGCGAGCAGCATTAACTCAAAGGATGCTCCAAAAAGTTAAAGATTTTCCTCACTTGCCAATCCATGCAGATATCTACACCCCACCCACTGCCCGACTTTCATCCAGACGGCCGATTTGGAAAAACCCTCCCCCAGCTGACTTTACCATCCAGACAGCTTGGCAAGAGGAATGGGAGACCAAGGAGGTCCCAAACAAACAGCTGGTGATAAACCCCAACAAACAGGTCCCGGGCACCAACCTCCCAAGGAGACAGTGGTCTACACTCAATACAGCCACAAGAGAGGTGAAGAAGAGAGAGAGCAAGCAGGGTGGAGTGGGTGGAGACGAGTGTCAGGGGTGATTTGTGACAGAAAGGTAGCAGCAAGAGTGAAAGGGAAGATTTACAAGACGGTAGTGAGACCTGCTATGATGTATAGCTGGAGACAGTGGTGCTGACAAAAACACAGGAGACAGAGCTGGAGGTGTCAGAGATGAAGATGCTGAGATTCTCTCTGGGAGTGACTAGGAGGGACATTAGGGCCTTTGTTACTCCCACAATGGGGAAATTACTCCCCTAAATATGTGTAAAATATGTTGAAATCATACAGAAGTGCAGAGAATGAAAGTAGAGTGATGGGACCAACTGCCCACCAGGCCTGGATGGATTACATGGAATAGCTGCAGGAGAAGCACCAGCGGGGACTCTGGGTCCAGGTGAGCGACTGCGTGCATCGACTCTCTGGCTCCAGCCTGAGCCGCCGGTCCTGTTCCTTCCCTCTCCACTGTGTTCATGCTACCCCGATGAATGTGAGGCCGCAGGTGACGCATTTGGGCAGGATACGGCTTAGCTGCTGAACACACCTGGAGAAGCAGCAGCAAGCAGCTGGGCAGCCCGTCTACTGTTGGCCTACTGTGTGGGTTCACGTCCTGGTGTGTTGTGGACTGTGCCGGTCCCTTGTAACGCTCGTGTCCTCCTGAAGCTCACGCTGCCTGGTCACATATGCCGAATAATCGTTCAGACCCTCCACAATCACGGCAACATTATATTACACATGTTTAAAGCTTTAGTTTTTCACCATTATCTTTTTCTGGTCAAATTCAAGCACAAATCTCTCTAACCGAGTTTTATCCAATCAGGACCAAGTCAATCCTGAACCCCACCCAGCAGCTTCCAGGGTGCTCTGAAGTACCTTCCATGGACTAGGTCCTGAAAACTTCACCTTTCAAGGAGCTTCCTGTAGTGGAGATGCAGACCACAGGGGAGGTTCCTGCAGAATTGGTTCTTGGTTGCTGTAGTGGAATCGGGGCTAAATAATGGACTCCAGGACCCAGGGCTGAACTTGGCCTCCTAATTCTACAGGCATTTCATGATGAGGAATTTTTGAAGTGACACTCAGCTCTGAAAGAATTCCTGCTGCAGGTCAGGAGCAGCGTAGAAATTGTCCTGGAGCCAAAGTAGCGTTACCTTATGATCGGCTATTAATTCCTCAGGGACGAGTCGCCACTAAAAATCCTGCAGGAAATGCAAGAAAGGATCGACTGTCACATGAATCTGGGTCTTTGGAGTTTAAATTGACAACTTTTTCATGATCAAATCAAAACGTATTTCACATACATTTGACATCTTCTGTCCTCATTTGTCCTCATGTGTCTTTTCTTGTAAAGACTTGGCATTTTTCTTCTACGTTTGAGGCATTATTCTCAAAAATGCTAAAGCAGTTTTGCTAATAAATGAGGCATTTTTCTTGTAAATGTAGAACTCCATGACTTCTTCACTTAAAATCTCCAACCAGCAGCTCAAAAATATGCAACTTTTTGCTCATTTGTTTGCAGCTTTCTGCTTGTATAGAGTTTTGTAGAGTTGTAGAGAGTTTCTACCTCCACCAAGGAGGTCATGTTTTCACTGCCGTTGGTTGGTTGGTTGGTTTGTCTGTTAACAACATAACTCAAAAGTTATGAACGGATTTTGATGAACTTTTCACCGGAGATGGTTCTTGGGCTAGAGAGGAACCCATGACATCTTGGTGATGACCTGAGAGTGCATACCTCAGCCAAGGCTCCGATCTTCTCACAGAGTGTCAGCAACAATCCTCCAAAACTACTGGACAGACTTGGATGCAGTTTTCACCAGAAGTGGCTCTAGGCCGACACACAAACCCATTACAGTTTGGAGGGGATCCATGAGGGACAGCTTCTTCTTCCGGCTTTCAGAGAGAGCAGACGCTTTTCTCTCCCTCTCCCACCTCCCATTCCCTTACTGATCCCAGCTGTCTGTGTCGCTCTTCTTCTGGCTGAATCTTAATTCCAAATGGAAAATTATGGATTTGGTGGGATTTGGTGGGCTTTAAATGCGATTGACACCACTTCAAAAGAAGATCGGGCTAGGGGGAGCCCAAGTGGGACTCATGGACAATTGGGAATTCATGTGTCTGTGTGATTCGACTCGGATGCGGAAGACACCTATTTGTTTGGTTTATGATCACAGGATTTCTACTTTGGCTCTGGAGTTTCCTGATGTATCAGAAATTAAAGAAGTTGGGAGAGTTGATCAAAATGCGGACCCGGCAAAGCTCCTTCAACAACAAATTCGACCAGTTGGGGAGTGCACCGATAGCGGCAATGGTGAACTGAACGGTGGCTGATTCAGTAGGTGGAATACATCTGGAGTCGATGGTGCTCTCCAGGGAATGATTTTAAAGCCTGTATATGGAAATTAAGAAGCACAGAATCGCAAGAGAGATGGAAATTCTATGCTCTGAGTGAACTGTGCCTTTGACCTTGATTCGGCGCCCTCTCCTCCTGGATGAAGACAAAACAGAAGAGAGTTTGGCTTCTCTTTAACCCAAACAATTAACATCAATTGCTGTTGTTCAGCAGACCGGACTCTTCAAGGACAGCGCTATCATGTGTCTAATATAGAACTTTGCCATCTGGCATGCACGAAGAGAGAGAGACTCTGGGACATGCTTATCTGTGTTTTGAATACATGAACATAACAACTATCCGTTGCCAGGAGGCGCCCCCTTTGTTGTACACCAGCAACTGATACATTCAACACTACACTCACACTGATTATTTACATGCTGACAACACACACTGGTCTCTCTTTGCTCCTTTGTATTGTGTGATCTGTATTAGTCTGCTAATTGTGCTTAGAGGTTTTTTTTTCTATGTAATCACAATTTTGATTATCTATGTAATCTTTATTTTGATTAACTATGTTTTTTCTCTCTGCCTATTGTGTCATTCCCTCCCCCATTCCCCCTCTTTACCCTCCACTGATGACAGGCGCCCTCATGGCTGCCGCGTCATTGGAGGCGCTTATCGTGCGCCCAATGTCAAGTCAAATTCCTCGTTTGTTTACACTGTAAACATGCTTGGCAATAAAGCTTTCTGATTCTGAGAAGGAGTCTTGGTGGTGGTATGCACTCTCTGAGTGCTCCTCTAGTCTTTTACATTTCTTAGTGTTAGACAAATAAAATATGAACTACTGACATGGACCTTTCTGACTTGGGGAATAGGAGGTAGAGGGTGAGAGATGGAAATGTGGGAGAAGAAAGGAGAGGTGGCAATGATCGGTCAGATTTATGAGGAACAAAGTTCTTTTCCTGGTTCTGAAAGCAGTTTATTGTCTGAGGAGAATCTGAAGCAGCAGTGGAGAAAAGACTTGAGTTGACTGTGGGAGTGACTGGAGTGAGAATCAAAGCTTCAGACGTTCATGTGGGCCAACTGTTGGAACAAGGAACAGGAAGTGAGCCACCCTGACTGTCCCATCAGCAGCAGAACTCAGGCTGACCTTTGGGTCGCAGCAGCAGAAAACCTCTGAAGTTGTCACTCTTCTTCTCCTATGACATCATTTCTGTTGTGCATTGAATGTCTCAGGCTACCGTACTAGTTCATGTGCACTGCATTATGGGAAATGACGTTCTAGGTTAGCGATTGACTAGTTACCACAGTGTGTGAACAGTCTTGATGCTCCAATAACCTTTTAATTAAAAAAGTGCTCTATTAATGGTCTCTCCGGCCCCTGTCTTTATCTTTGTATGTATAAGGAAACAACAAAGAATAGGTGACAAGGACTGGCGGCCTGCCGTGGGGTTTTCCTCATCAAAAGGACTCGTCAGAAGAAAACATGATCCTTGGGCCTGGCAGTTAACTCATCCCTGCTAATGCTAGCCCTGCTGGAAGTCATCTGTGGTGCAGATAGACGGTCTTTTCTCATGAGGGGGAAAGGAAAAAGGAATAAAATGTCAAGTCCACTGACTGGAGCCTTTGGAGAGTTTGATGACCCAGTGGAACAGTGGAACTCCTACACAGAAAGGTCTGGATGTTTTGTGGTGGCCAACGGTGTTGCTGATGAAAAGAAAGCAGCAACTTTTCTTAGCATGAAGGCTGCTAAAACCTGTGGGCTGCTGAGGAGCTTCATTCAACCTGCAACCTAAGCCTCTAAAAGCTAGAAAGAGATTGTGGAGATCCTGTCAGCACATTTGTCTCCCAAGCCACTGGTAATAGCAGAACGCTTCAGATCCATAAAGGTTATCAAGAAGAGGGAGAATCCTTTGGACAAAATGTAGCTGTGCTGAAAAAGCTGACTGAACACTGAAAGCTTGATGCAGCTCTAAATGACACTATTGGTGATAGAGGAGTGTGTGGTTTGACCAACGAAGCAATACATAAGCACTTATTAAGTGAAGCAAACCTGACACTTCAAAAAGCAATAGAAACTGCAGTCTCAATGGAATTAGCAGCTGAGGAGGCCCAGCAGTTAGGAGCTACTGTCCATGTGCACAATGTGGAAGCTGCAGCTGGAAAGGAAAAGGGGAACTGCTACCGCTGCGGGAAGTCAGACCATTTTCCATCAGAGTGTTGGTGCAGAAACTGACAATGTAGAAAATGTGAGAACAAAGGCCACATGGAAAGAGCTTGGAAAAGCAAGAAAGAAAAACTATTTCCAAGCACAGGAAAAGACAAATCTGGAAAGAACAAGCAGTGGAACTCTAAAGAGAAAAATCTTCCCACAGTAAATTTTTTTTATTTTTTTATTTTTTTAAATTTTGTAGACTTTATTGATCCCCAGAGGGGAAATTGAGGGCATCCACCTGGATGGATGAAGCAGCCACAGTACGGCGCTATCCCTTAACCATTCACACACACATTCACACCAAGGGCCACTTTAGAGTCTCCATTTAACCTAACCTGCATGTTTTTGGCCTGTGGGAGGAAACCGGGGAAATCCCAGAGTAAACCCACGCAGATACGGGGAGAACATGCAAACTCCACACAGATCACTGTTAGTCAGGGCCTGGAATCGAACCAGGGATCCCATGGCCAAGGGTGAGTTGCTGTGCTGGTGCAGTGCTAACCACTGTGCACCTTGCAATCTTTAGTGGAGAAATTTGCAAGAGCAGCTAGCCAATTCAGCCTCAGAATCAACATCAAGAAGACAGAGTTCCTTTATCAACCACCAAAGTTCCAGTTATCAACATCATTACCAGAAGAAATCAGCACTGGTACAGAGCCACTAGTCAAGTGCAAGACTTTCAAGTATCTAGGGAGTACCGTTTCAGAGACTGCTAGGCTGGAAGATGAACTCTCTCAGAATGGGAAGAGCAAGTGCTGTGTTTGGAAATTTCAAGGAGAGACTGTAGAACAATCGACATGTGTCTATCCGTGTGAAATGCAAAGTGTACAGAGCGACAGTACTGGCTACTCTATTGTACAGTGCTAAAACTTAGATTGTCTACAGAGTGCAGGTAAAGAAACTCCACGCGTACATGATGAGACACCTTTGAGCCATAATGAACATCTCATGGAAAGACAAGACAACCAACATAGAAGTGCTGAAACGAGCTGATCTACCATCAATGGAGGACATGCTAATACAGATGAACCTGAGATAGCTCGGACATGTTGAGAGGATGGACCACCAACGTCTCCCTCGACAGTTACTCTACTCACAGTTATGCGAGGGCAAATGCAATCAGAGTAGACCAAGGCTCAGATTTAAAGACACTGTAAAAAGAAACTTGAAGAAGCTGGCAATAGACAGGAGTTCCTGGCAGCGGAAAGCTAAGGACAGAGCTGTGTGGACGAATCTGATCAGACCTAAATAAAACAGTCACTATCGCCCACAACAGACTGCGATGATGATGATGACGACTCTTGGCTTTAAACTGTGCCACACTGAACAATTCTGCTTCTTTCCTTGTTTGAATGTATACTTCTGAAGCGTCTTTGAAGGCCACCTCAAGCATGGCTGCCAGATATCGCGAGAAGAGTGTAAGTGCCAGCACACACCCTTGTTTCACCCCGTTGCTTACTAAAAAGTCTTTAGACACTGAACCACTCATTGCCACGTTTGCTTGCATATCTGTATGGAGTGCCTCGATCAGGCTGACAAACTTCTCTGTACAGCCATATTTCTCGAGTACCTGCCAAAGTCCTTCTCGCGAAACAGTATTGAAGGTTTTACTGAAATCTATGAAGACTACATAAAGTGGCATGTTGAATGAATGAATGACTGAATTTATTTGATAATAAACATACATACAATACAATAAGAACACAAAAAAGAACAACCGAAAGGGTAAAGGCTGAAGCTCATGCTTCTATAGTGCCTACTCCATTACAATTTTAAAATCAATAACATAAAAGTTGAAGTCCTACGCAAAATGTTCTGTTCAATACACTTTTCTTGAACCCGTTTCAAGCAGAAAATCATGTCCACTGTGCTTCTTCCACTTCTAAAGCCGCACTGGGTTTCCGGTAGTACATTCTGTGAGATGTGTTCATGGAGTCTGTTCAGTAGTACACGTGAGAGAATCTTACCAACAGTGGCTAGCGGTGATAAGATAAGATAAGCCTTTATTCGTCCCACAATGGGGAAATTCCAGGATTGCAACAGCACAGGGATAGCAACACTCAGAGCAACAATCAGAAGGCAAGAAAAAACAAGAGCAGCTAGTATATATATATATATATACACTCACCGGCCACTTTATTAGGTACACCTGTCCAACTGCTCGTTAACACTTAATTTCTAATCAGCCAATCACATGGCGGCAACTCAGTGCATTTAGGCATGTAGACATGGTCAAGACAATCTCCTGCAGTTCAAACCGAGCATCAGTATGGGGAAGAAAGGTGATTTGAGTGACTTTGAACGTGGCATGGTTGTTGGTGCCAGAAGGGCTGGTCTGAGTATTTCAGAAACTGCTGATCTACTGGGATTTTCACGCACAACCATCTCTAGGGTTTACAGAGAATGGTCCGAAAAAGAAAAAATATCCAGTGAGCGGCAGTTCTGTGGGCGGAAATGCCTTGTTGATGCCAGAGGTCAGAGGAGAATGGCCAGACTGGTTCGAGCTGATAGAAAGGCAACAGTGACTCAAATAACCACCCGTTACAACCAAGGTAGGCAGAAGAGCATCTCTGAACGCACAGTACGTCGAACTTTGAGGCAGATGGGCTACAGCAGCAGAAGACCACGCCGGGTGCCACTCCTTTCAGCTAAGAACAGGAAACTGAGGCTACAATTTGCACAAGCTCATCGAAATTGGACAATAGAAGATTGGAAAAACGTTGCCTGGTCTGATGAGTCTCGATTTCTGCTGCGACATTCGGATGGTAGGGTCAGAATTTGGCGTCAACAACATGAAAGCATGGATCCATCCTGCCTTGTATCAATGGTTCAGGCTGGTGGTGGTGGTGTAATGGTGTGGGGAATATTTTCTTGGCACTCTTTGGGCCCCTTGGTACCAATTGAGCATCGTTGCAACGCTACAGCCTACCTGAGTATTGTTGCTGACCATGTCCATCCCTTTATGACCACAATGTACCCAACTTCTGATGGCTACTTTCAGCAAGATAATGCGCCATGTCATAAAGCTGGAATCATCTCAGACTGGTTTCTTGAACATGACAATGAGTTCACTGTACTGAAATGGCCTCCACAGTCACCAGATCTCAATCCAATAGAGCATCTTTGGGATGTGGTGGAACGGGAGATTCGCATCATGGATGTGCAGCCGACAAATCTGCGCCAACTGTGTGATGCCATCATGTCAATATGGACCAAACTCTCTGAGGAATGCTTCCAGCACCTTGTTGAATCTATGCCACGAAGAATTGAGGCAGTTCTGAAGGCAAAAGGGGGTCCAACCCGTTACTAGCATGGTGTACCTAATAAAGTGGCCGGTGAGTGTATATATATATATATATATATATATATATATATATATATATATATATATATATATATACAGTATATATATATATATATATATAGACACACAGTGCGGAGCATTGTGGTTGGTGGATGTGCAGCAGAAAGTCTAAGCTCTCTCTCCGCGGATGTGGCGGGCCAGCTGGATGTCTTTGGGCATGATGGTGACTAGGGATGGGCATAATTTACCGATTAACCGATAATTGATCATTAAGAATTTCACCGAGGAAGTTCATTTTCGTCGACAAACCGTTTTTTTTTTTTTTTTAAACAATCCGAGGTTATTAAGGCCTAGTGCACGGCCGTCCTCAAACAATGCAATGGCAAAATTTGGGCACCAGGGGGCAACATTACACCATCGCCGTACCCTGGCGTGCCTCCGTTGATACATGCGGGCTTCCGTAGGGCGATCGCCAAATCATGAGGCGGTTACGGCGAAGTGTTGCGTGGGACCATTTCAATTTAAAAAATGACCAGGTGTACTGCAATCACTGCAATGCAGCATACAAATATACCTCATCGACAGGGTCCATGGAACACCCTTATTACGCGAAGAAACCGCCAACAGTGGTTGCGCGCTGAGTAATGGCGGTCGTGAAGATTCTTTTTTTTTTTTTCAGAAACTTTATTGAGAAGGTCATGAAGATTCGGTGTACACACGTCGAGGGAAGCTGCAGGAGGCGGCGTAGTGCCTCAACGGGAAGACTATTTCGCACAAAATGGCACAAGAGAACAGCAAAAAGTTCCACGCGGCTAGACTAAGCAATACGAGCGATAGAGCAATGAATGCGGTCTTCGTTTGTTGGGTGGCCGCTCGGCAGGGAGAGAGAGCTGGGTAAAACGTCTCGGCCAATCAGCTTGCGGGGTGAAACGTCTCGGCCAATCAGCTTGCGAGATTCCCGAGCCGAGCAAACACGAGAACAGAGAGAGAGAGATTTGAGAGAGAGAGGTAGATTTGAGTTGTGCGGCTCTCCGTGCCCTCCGTGCTGATACCTGATGTTCTAATTTAGTCTACCTACCTAAAAATGTTAATGATTAACCGATTATTAATCATTAATTCTCCCGGCGATCGGTGAAGAAAATTTCACCGAATGCCCATCCCTAATGGTGACCCTCTTGGCGTGGATGGCGCACAGGTTGGTGTCCTCGAAGAGACCCACCAGGTAGGCCTCGCTGGCCTCCTGCAGAGCCATGACGGCAGAGCTCTGGAAGCGCAGGTCGGTCTTGAAGTCCTGAGCAATCTCCCTCACCAGGCGCTGGAAGGGCAGCTTACGGATGAGCAGCTCCGTGGATTTCTGGTAGCGACGGATCTCTCTCAGAGCCACGCCAGAGCCAGATATACCTCGGTAATTTCCACAATCTTTCCTGTCACCTTTCTTGAACAAAGGCACAATACTTGCAACCTTTCTGGGCATCCCTTATCTCTTGGATGAGCTTGTGCAGGCAGTTGGTCAGCTGAACACCACCAAATTTCTACATTACTGCTGGAATTCCATCCCTTCCTGGAGCTTTACCATCCTGTGTTGTCCTGATAGCTGCCATTAGATCATCACGATTTGGTGGTTCATCCAGACATGATATAGCTGGTTGCTGCACTAGAGCTTCTTTAGCCTCTTCAGTGAGATCTCCAGGGTTGTTTAGTAGTTGGTCAAAGTGGTCTGCAAATCTGTCCAGGATCTTGTCTTTCTCTTGCAAAACCGTTTCACCATCCATAGCCTTTAGTTGGATCAATCCTCTTGGTTTAGGGCTGTAGATGTCTCTCAAACCTGTGAAGAATTTTTTCATGTCCTTCCTGTCTGCTACAGTTTGAAGTTCCTCCGCTTTTTCATCCCACCAGTTGGACTTCATCTCTCTGGTGTACTTCTGTAGCTCACTCTGAGCCTGAGTATTTCTTCTTTTTCGACCTTGTGTTACACTGTAGGTTTTCCTGCCTAGCTGTATTCCTTGCTTCTAGAAGTTTCTTCAGATGTTCATCATGCTCATCAAACCAATCTTGATGTTTCCTCTCAGGGTGGCCTAATACATCACTCGCAGTCTGATACACCGTATCCTACAGTGTTGCCCATTTCTCTTCTATGTCATTCTCTGAGTTGTTGCTGTCCCAGTCTTTCAAGTTTTCATCCATTTCCTGTGTAAGTTCTTCCTGCTTCTTTTGGCCTTTCAGTGCACTAGTGTTTAGCTTCCGTGGTGGCTTCGCACCCGTCCTGCAGTGCTGTTTTCATCTGCAAATCCTTAATCTAGATCTCATCAAAACATGATTGTTACCACAGTCCGCGCCTCTCATTGCTCTGGTGTCCAATACATCCCTTATGTCTCTCTGCCTGACTATAATGTAGCCTAATAAATGCCAGTACTTGGATCTTGGGTACATCCATGTCTTCTTGTGTGTGTCCTTGTGCTTAAATAGAGTGTTGGTTATCACAAGGTTGTACTCTGAACATAGTGCAAGTAGAAGTTCTCCATTAGCATTTCACTTGCCTACTCCATGACTGCCTAGCACTCCTTTCCATTTCTCAGTGTCCGAACCAATTCTGGCATTAAAATCACCAATGATTATCAGCCTGTCATCAGTCGGTACACGCCTGATAGTCTCACGTAAATCACTGTAGAACTCTTCCTTCGCCTCCTCTGTGTTGGTCATTGTTGGCGCATATACACTGATGAGTGTGGCATACAACTTCCGCTGTAGTGGGAGTCTCACAGTCATTATCCGGTCATTGATTGGCGCCGGTTCTTCATCAAGCATTGCTGCTATCTCCTTTCTAACTGCAAAGCCCACTCCTGCGTCCCTCCTTTCTTGAGTTGATTTCCCACTCCAAAAGAAGATGTACCCATGGTCTTCCAAGCTCTCATTATCCAGGCAATCTTGTTTCACCAAGTGCAGCTATGTCTATATTGTACCTATTCATTTCTAGGGCCACAAGCGCGGTCTGTCGCAGTGATGTTGTTCTGTCCAACAGAGTGCATACATTCCTTTCTGCTACACACAAGGCTGCTGTTTTCCTCTTCTTTTGTCTTCCTGCTCCTAGCTTACTTTTCGCTGCCTGTCGGAGTGTGAACAGATCAGCGTGGACCTTGTTAGTCCAGGCAATGTCCGAGCCGGTATGAGTTGCTTTCTAATTGATCATTTCATGAAACTGCTTGCATAGTATTTGAGTACCGCTAGCTTTTGCTGGACTAGCGGCACATTCTTGGCACAGGGATGGCAACAGGAAATTCTGATTTCAGCTGAAATCTAATTTGGTCGATTGACTTATGGGGGGCCGGGGGGCACAGCCCCCCTGAAGCTGGGAGGTTTTCAGTAAAACAGAAGTAATTTAGACTGAAAAAAAATTATTTAAAAAAATTAAATACTACACTTAGATAAATCATTAAATTTAATGAAAAGTTAACTTACTTTTTCTTCAATGTTGTCTCACTGCCTTTAGTCCAACATATTTAACAGTTCTATAAGAGTTTATTACACTATTTACACTGGTCACCAAGTCACTTCTAATGTGAAGCTTTCTTCCTTTTGGCAGCAAGCTGTGTCAGTCTCTGAACTTTGAACTTCATCTCCTTTTCTGGTTTCTTCAGAAACTGTTTCTGTTACCTCATCAAACTTTGAGCCAATTTTCAACTTTACCGTCACTTTTCTCTCAAGCCAATTCCATCGGAATTTATTTTTGACACTTTTGTCTATTTCTAGCACTGATGACTCCTGATTCTTTGATAAAAATCTCATAATTCCGCTGAAAACAATACCGAAAGCTCAGAATTCCAACACAAACCAGGGATGTGATTTGGGGTTAGGGAAATTATCTGAAAATTTAACAGGGGGTCTGGGGGACACAGTCCCCCAGTGAAGTCCAGGGCAGAGCCCCGGTGGGGGGGCAAGGGGGGCGAAGCCCCCCGAAGCTCCTGGGTTTTTATGATTTTTAAGTACCAGAACTGTGCTTAAATGACATAAAACCAACAGCTGAATGCCACTTATTACTGTATAATACTGACTTATGTTCCAAGAAGATGGCATTCCTAAAATATTCCAACAAGCATTATCCATCACATGCTTTAACACTTGATCAAATCAAAATCAGTTAATTTTATCTATTCCATAATAGAAATAAAATTCCAACATACCATTACTTTTTATAATTTCAGCATTCATTTCAGATCACCAGTTTCAATCTCCATTGAGACTTGAGCAGTTCATTTTGCACAATCACTGATGCAGCCAAGTCTTAGAAATATTCAAAAGTTATGAGTTAATGTCCACTGTGCACTGGCAATGCATTGCCGGTTCTTGGCAGCAGCTCACCTTTTTTTTAGCAGGTCTTTGTACGACAGTGAGCGTAAATACAGCGTGTTCGACAGAGAGTTAATGGCTCTCCACCTGGCCATACGCCACTTCCAGTTCTGCCTGAAAGGGTGCACCTTCACTGCGTTCGTGCACCACAAGCCGCTAACGTACTTAACATACTTTATCTTCCTGGAAGATAAAATAAAGCGGAATTCGCCGAATTAGCAGAAAAATCACATCCCTGAGAACACGCCGCCATGAATTTTTGACAAAGCATACACGAGCCATTTGATTGGTCCAATCGTTTGCAACTATCCAATCACAGGGCTGTTTACAATACAGCAGTAGCTTGAGTACATAACATCCAGGTTATTGCAGGAGACTTGACCCAGGGAAGCACCGAGTGCTTATGTAATCGTGTTGATTTTCGCTAAAATCGGTAACAATAAGGTACCTTACCCCCCTAAAATTTTCTCAAAGGATTTAGACGATTCGCAGAAATGATCAATTTGAAAATAAATCGGTGGAAATCCGCCGAGCTATCAGTGGCAAGGACAAGCCAAGACAAACTGACTCCAGTATCTGTTGCAGTGACTGACCAGATGATAGGTTTGTTTTCTCTGCTCTTTGTGTAGTGCATGTCATGATGCACCGACTGGCACAGTCCACCACAGACCTTGTAACAGATGTGTTTATCTGCCAGGATGTCCAGTCTCACCCCGTGTAACCGGGAGTGGTTCACCACAGACCTGTGGCAGATATTGTTTTTAGTTCTGTCAGGATGCCCAGTTTCACCCTCCACACCCTCGGAAGGGTGGGGATGCCGGTTGAGTCACCAACGGCCTGATCCATGAGACAGGTAGTACCGGTATTCATGGTTATCCAGTAGCAAGCAAGCCAATGCCTGACCTGACAAAAAAAGGGGGGGGGTCTGTCAGAATAATGATAGACAGCCCTCCGATTCATTTCCACTCTGTGCTGTGATGTGGTGACGGTGACACCTACTTCATTGCATGTTTATCCACATTTCCTATTCAAACGTCCGCTGAGATGAGGTGACCAAGGACCCACATTGCTTGCAGGGTCAACTAGTGTGCATATCCTATCAGACAACAAAGGGAGCACAGATCGGACCGGGTTTGGCTGGATTGACTGAAGTCATTCTGAAGTCATTCTTGTTGGTCCAAAAAACCTTAGAAATTCCTTTCCAAATCAAACTTTCAGTTTGGACGCAGTTACTCTTTCTCTTAATAGCTCTGTGAGGAACCTTGGAGTTATTTTTGATCAGGATTTGTCCTTCAATTCACATATTAAATTTGTTTCTAAGACTGCCTTCTATCATTTGCGTAATATTGCCAAGATTAGGAGCATCTTGTCTCAGAGTGATGCTGAGAAGCTGATCCACGCTTTTGTTAGCTCGAGATTAGATTATTGTAATTCTTTATTATCAGGCTGTCCTAAAACATCTTTAAAAAGTCTTCAGCTGATCCAAAATGCTGCAGCAAGAGTTTTAACAGGTACTAGAAAGAGAGATCATATCTCTCCGGTTCTGGCCTCCCTTCGTTGGCTTCCCATAGAGTTTAGAATTAAGTTTAAAATCCTTTTTCTCACTTACAAAGCTCTAAACAATCAGGCTCCTTTTTATTTAAAAGATCTGATACTACCGTATTATCCTAACAGAGCACTACGCTCCCAAAATGCAGGATTACTTGTAATACCTAGAATCTCCAAAAGTACAATGGGAGGCAGAGCCTTCAGTTATCAAGCTCCTCTCCTGTGGAATCAGCTGCCAATCTGGATTCGGGAGTCAGACTCGATCTCTGTTTTTAAGAATAGGGCTAAAACCTACCTTTTTGATATAGCCTACAATTAGGGAGGGATCATGTGTTTTCTGAACCCTCCCTTAGTTATGCTGCTAATAGGTTTAGTCAGCCGGGGGACCTCCAGTAATGCACTGGGCCTCACTCCTTTCCTCACTCTCTATGAAATATTTTTTTTTGCTGGTCATTAACATTTGTTTGTTCTCTCCCATAGATTGAGTCCCCATCGTGCTGTTTGCTCTCTACATATCTGTTCTTTTCTTCTTCTCTATCCCCTCACCCCCCAGCCAGTCGCAGCAGATGACTGCCCCTCCCTGAGCCTGGTTCTGCTGGAGGTTTCTTCCTGTTAAAAGGGAGTTTTTCCTCTCCACTGTCGCCAAGTGCTTGCTCACAGGGGATCACCTGATTGCTGGGGTCTTTCTGCAACTGTGGGGGTTCCCCCTACAGTTGATAGTGCTATGAGATGACTGTTGTTGTGAAATGGCGCTATATAAATAAAGGTGAATTGAATTGAATTGAATTGAATTGGATTGCTGGGGTACTGTGATAATGTTTAACATGCAACAGATGAAGCAGCTCACAGTTTATTTTCCTGTCAAAACAGTCTACGATTGCATCTCAGTAAATTAGAACAATGTCAAAGTGTTTTTTTTTTGTAATACAACTAAAAAAAAAATGCTCTGTTGTTGGTAATAGTTTTTAAAATAAATTAAAAATCATGACATTTGTAATTTACTGAGATATACCAGCACATAGGACACACTATACAGTACAAAATTTGTTAAACTACAAAAAATGCCATTGTCTGTGGTAAAAAAAAAAAAAAACGCAAATGGTTAAAAAAAAAAAAAATCACAGGAATATGATGTTCATGTTTTATTCAGTATATTAAAAACGATAATAATTAACTTTTTATATGTTAAAGATAGAAAGACTGTATTGTACTGAGGGAAATTCAGATTCTCAGGAAAAGTGCCACTAATCAATTTATCGTTACTCGATCAAATGAATCAATTAATGAACTAGAAAAGCAAGAGCGCAGACCTCCGCCAAGCGCCACAGTTCCCCCCATACAGTGCTTGTGTGTACGTTTTCAGATTCCTTGACCATGAAAACATATGACTAGCAATTGGATTCACAATGATAGGATTAGTGGTTCAGTAGTTATTCACGAAAATGGCATTTTGCGTAATGGCGGTTTTCTTGTGGACGGTGATCCAGATCACCACCAAAATCTAATCATCTGTAGGATACTCCATTTCTGATAATCTTTGAATATTTCATGAAAATCCGTCCATAACTTTTTGAGTTATCTTGCTAACAAACAGACAGACAGAAACAAACCAACGCTGATGATCACATAACCTCCTTGGCGGAGGTAAAAAAAAAAAACCTTTAAATCTCAGTGCAGGAATGTGAGCCTTCACTACACATACAGTGAAATATTAAAGCTGCTCTAAATTTGTGGTGATTATGGTGATCTTTTTTAATTAAATTACAAATCATCCATCCATCCATCTTCTTCCGCTTCATCCTTTTCGGGTGGTGGGGGTCATTCTAATTTACCAAGATGCACTAATATTCAGAATGAAGGCTGATATTCCAGTGACAGTAACAGAGGAGACAGAAAAGAGGAAGCTGCTCATGTAATTCACCCATTTACTTCCGCTAACATCGAGCAGCAGAACGGAAGCAGCTCAGCTGTCAGCGGCCATCATGAGATGACGTCACCACATCTGGGTGGGACCCCAGCTGGCCCAATTTAAATTTAGATTCAAATTCAAACGTTTATTTCAAACTCAGGGTTTCATATTAAATACAGAACTGAAACGAGTATAAAATAAATGGATAAATAAAAGTATATACAGATCAGCAGACACTCGGTGCTCTTGTAACAACAATAACATACAATAATGGGCTCAGTGTAAAATGGAACACCACCACTTCCAAATGCTGGAGTGAAGTGTGAGTGACGAGTTGACAATTGCTGATATAAGATGATTGTTACATGCCAGCAGTCTTCTCATAAAACTGTAAACATTCTTACGTATCAACTCACCAAAAGACGGAATGTTCACAGACACAAACATCTTGCTTGCACTCGACCTTCGTGGTACATCTAACAACCTTCTTAGGGAGTTATTATATGCAATGCGGATTTTGTTCCTGACACCAACATTGCTATTAAACCATAAAGGCGAGCAGTACATTGAGGTACAGAAGGTCTTGAACAACATACATTTGACATCAGGAGAACATCTGTGGAAATTTCGCAACAGTAAATTTGTTTGAGCGTACAGTTTCCTGAGATGCCTGTTACAATCAGCATTGGTCTTATCAGATTCAATCCACACACCTAGGTATTTGACTTTTTCAACAAAGTTCAAGCTATTACCACAAAGTGGCATAACAGGATTCGACGTATTGACGTTAGTGCAGTTCTACACAGCCATCATCGAGTCCATCCTCACCACCTCCATAACCGTGTGGTACGCAGGAGCCACTGCCAGGGACAGACTAAGGCTGCAGCGCGTCGTGTGCACTGCTGAGAAGGTGATCGGCTGCAAGCTCCCATCTCTCCTGGATCTGTACATCTCCAGGACCTGGAGGCGTGCTGGCCGGATCATAGCCGATCCCTCACACCCTGGTCACGTACTGTTTGCCCCCCTCCCCTCTGGTAGAAGACTTCGGTCCATCCAGACTAAAACCTCCCATCACATGAACAGCTTCTTCCCCTCTGCCATCAGACTGCTGAACACTAAGTGACTTATTGACTCTCGTGCACCATGTACAGCAGCTCAACCAGACTCATGTCAATCATCACTGTTTTCTTCCTGCATTACCGACTGCACTATATAGTTCTCCACAGTATCTGCTGCTGGCTAATATATTTTAACTGTTGACCAGTATCACTTACTCTTATTCTACACTTTATTGCATGTATAGTTTATTTCTTTTATCTTATCATGTTTAATGTTGCAGCATTGTACCGAGACAAATTCCTAGTTTGTGTACTACATGAACAATGGCAATAAACCTGATTTTGATTCTGATTCTGATTCTGACACCCTTTGGTTTGAAAGCCATACACATAGATTTAGTACAGTTGAACAGGATGTCATTTTTTCACCAAATTTTTCACATACTGAAAGGAGATGTTGCATCGCTGCAGTAGACAAACTTAACAAACAGAGGTCATCAGCATAGAAAATGTGATTTAACAGTGCACCGTTAAAGGAGCCGCCCAATTCAATTCAATTCAATTCAACTTTATTTATATAGCGCCATTTCACAACAACAGTCATCTCATAGCACTATCAACTGTAGGGGGGACCCCCACAGTTGCACAAAGACCCCAGCAATCAGGCGATCCCCTGTGAGCAAGCACTTGGCGACGGTGGAGAGGAAAAACTCCCTTTTAACAGGAAGAAACCTCCAGCAGAACCAGGCTCAGGGAGGGGCAGTCATCTGCTGCGACTGGCTGGGGGGTGAGGGGATAGAGAGGAAGAAAAGAACAGACATGTAGAGAGCAAACAGCACGATGGGGACTCAATCTATGGGAGAGAACAAACAAATGTTAATGACCAGCAAAAAAAAAATATTTCATAGAGAGTGAGGAAAGGAGTGAGGCCCAGTGCATTACTGGAGGTCCCCCGACTGACTAAACCTATTAGCAGCATAACTAAGGGAGGGTTCAGAAACACATGATCCCTCCCTAATTGTAGGCTATATCAAAAAGGTAGGTTTTAGCCCTATTCTTAAAAACAGAGATCGAGTCTGACTCCTGAATCCAGATTGGCAGCTGATTCCACAGGAGAGGAACTTGATAACTGAAGGCTCTGCCTCCCATTGTACTTTTGGAGATTCTAGGTATTACAAGTAATCCTGCATTTTGGGAGCGTAGTGCTCTGTTAGGATAATACGGTAGTATCAGATCTTTTAAATAAAAAGGAGCCTGATTGTTTAGAGCTTTGTAAGTAAGAAGAAGGATTTTAAACTTAATTCTAAACTCTATGGGAAGCCAATGAAGGGAGGCCAGAACCGGAGAGATATGATCTCTCTTTCTAGTACCTGTTAAAACTCTTGCTGCAGCATTTTGGATCAGCTGAAGACTTTTTAAAGATGTTTTAGGACAGCATGATAATAAAGAATTACAATAATCTAATCTCGAGCTAACAAAAGCGTGGATCAGCTTCTCAGCATCACTCTGAGACAAGATGCTCCTAATCTTGGCAATATTATGCAAATGATAGAAGGCAGTCTTAGAAACAAATTTAATATGTGAATTGAAGGACAAATCCTGATCAAAAATAACTCCAAGGTTCCTCACAGAGCTATTAAGAGAAAGAGTAACTGCATCTAAACTGAAAGTTTGATTTGGAAAGGAATTTCTAAGGTTTTTTGGACCAACAAGAATGACTTCAGTCTTATCTGAATTTAATAGCAGGAAATTACAAGTCATCCAAACTTTGATTTCCTTAAGACAGGCTTCTAACTTGGCTAATTGATTAGTATCATCTGGCTTCATTGACAGGTATAATTGTGTGTCATCTGCATAACAGTGAAAATGTATACAGTGCTTTCTAATAATGTTGCCTAACGGAAGCATATATAAACTAAAAAGAGTAGGGCCAAGCACAGATCCCTGTGGAACTCCATGACTAAGCTTTGAGCTGAGAGAAAACTCATCATTTACATGAACAAACTGGAACCTATCAGATAAATAAGATCTAAACCACTGCAACGAAGTTCCATTAAGTCCAACATAGTGTTCTAATCTATCAAGTAGAATATTATGATCAATAGTATCAAAAGCTGCACTAAGATCTAAAAGGACAAGTACAGAAACTAGTCCATTATCAGATGCAATGAGGAGGTCGTTAGTGACCTTCGCTAAGGCTGTTTCAGTGCTATGATGGATTCTAAACCCAGATTGAAACTCCTCAAATAAACCATTTCCCTGCAGGTGGTCAAATAATTGCGTAGCAACAACTCTTTCTAAGATTTTTGAAATGAAAGGGAGATTAGAGATTGGTCTATAGTTAGCTAAAGCTCCTGGATCTAGCGTTGGCTTTTTGAGTAAGGGTTTAATTACAGCCGTTTTAAAAGCCTGCGGTACATGGCCTAAAGTTAATGAAGAATTGATTATATGAAGAATAAAGCTACCAATAAGTGGGAAGACTTCTTTAAATAACCTGGTAGGAATAGGGTCTAAAAGACAAGTTGAAGGTTTGGATGAGGAAACTATTTTGTCTAACTCACAAAGGTCGATTGGAGTAAACTCATCAAGACAGACATCAATTGAAGGAGTTGTAGTAGTTACAGTATTTAAGTTAACTGTGGGAAGAATCTGATTGATTTTATCTCTGATGGATGAAATTTTATTATTGAAAAAGTTCATAAAGTCCTGACTAGTAAGCTCTAAGGGGATGCTAGGGTTGACAGAGTCCTGACTCTTTGTCAACCTGGCTACAGTACTGAAAAGAAACCTGGGATTATTCTTGTTCTCTTCTATTAATGCAGAGTAATAACTCGTTCTAGCTTTTCTAAGAGATTTTTTTATAAATTAAAAGATGATTTCTCCAAGCTAAATAGATTTCATCTAAATTAGTAGAGCGCCATTTTCTTTCTAATTGACGAGTCTTCTGTTTTAAGCTACGAGTTTCTGTGTTGAACCAAGGAGTTAAAAATCTCTGATTAGACTTTTTCTTTTCTAAGGGGGCCACCAAGTCTAGAGCCTGATGCAGAGAAGCTGAAACACTATCCACCATGTTATCAATTACAGAAGGAGCAAGCTGTCTATAGCTTATTTCCGTTGTGTTGACACATGGCATAGAGGAAACAATCTGCATAAATTTGGAAACAGCATCATCTGAGAGGCATCTACTGTAATAACATTTTTCTTTAGGAGCCAAATAGTCAGAAATAGTAAAATCAAAGGTTAACAGACAATGGTCTGACAGTACAGGGTTATGAGGAGACACTACAAGATTTTCTATTTCTATGCCATATGTCAGAACAAGGTCCAATGTATGGTGGAGGTGATGAGTAGAATTTCCTACTTTCTGAGAAAACCCAATCGAGTCTAATATTGAATTAAAAGCCACATTAAGGCAGTCACTATCTACATCCACATGTATATTAAAGTCCCCTACTATAATTATTCTATCAGATTTCAGCACTAAATCAGCTAAGAAATCAGGAAATTCGGATAAAAATTCTGAATAGGTTGATGGGGGACGATAAACTATGGCAAATAAAATTGGGTTTAACCTGGAATTGCTAAAGTGCCCAACACTGAGGACCAGGCCCTCAAAGGAATTATAACATGTTTTTTGCTTTACATTAACTAGTAATTTGGAATGGTAAATTGATGCTACTCCTCCTCCACGACCAGAACTTCTGGGATTTTGACAGTTTAAATAACCAGAGGGAGTTGATTCATTTAAACCAACATAATCCTCTTGCCCTAACCAAGTCTCTGTAAGGGAAATTAAATCAATCTGATGATCAATTAACAGATCATGGACTAACAGAGACTTGGGAGTTAGAGACCTAATATTTAATAAACCACATTTAATTTTTAAATTATGAGGAGGAACAGAGGCCAAATCATTCAATTTAGAGGCTTTATGTTTAATTTGAGTTTTACCAGTATTTTGCTTTACCACTTTGGGATGCTTATACATTATATTTTTATTCACTTTGGAGGGAGCAGACAACGATTCTCTGATGGGGAAGACAGGGGCTAAGCTGAGGGGTGGCGGATGAAGAGGAGCTGCAGAGAGGCGTGTAAGACTGCGACTCTGCTTCCTGGTCCCAACTCTGAGTAGTCATGGTTTTGGAAATTTGGATAAAAAAGATGTCAGATTGTTAGATAAATGAGAAGCACCATCCAAAGTGGGATGAATGCTGTCTCGTCTCATAAGACCAGGTTTTCCCCAAAAAGAGCTCCAATTGTCAATGTAGCCCACGTCATTTTTAGGACACCACACAGACAGCCAGCGGTTCAAGGATGATGAGCGGCTAAACATGTCATCACTGGTCAGATTGGGGAGGGGCCCAGAGAATACTACAGTGGCAGACATCGTTTTGGCAAAGTCACACACCGATTCTACATTAAGTTTCGTGACTTCCGACTGCCGGAGACGGATGTCATTAATGCCGGCGTGAATAACAATTGTGGAATATTTACAGTTACTTTTAGCCAGCATTTTCAAATTTGACTCGATGTCGCCTGCTCTGGCCCCAGGAATGCATTTGACTATGGCCGCTGGAGTCTCTAGGTTCACGTTTCTGACTACAGAGTCGCCAATGATCAGAGTTTTTTCCTCAGCGGGTGTGTCGCTGAGCGGGGAAAAACGATTAGAAACGTGAACAGGTTGGTGGTGAACCGGGGCTTTGCGACTAGGCTTCCTTCTCACCGTCACCCACCCAGTCTCCTCACTGCTGAGGAGAGCCGGGGAACCGCTGACAGGGGGGCCTAAGCTAGCTAGCTCCGCTGCAGCTAATGGGCGTCCGTCGAGATTAACTGGCGCAGACGGTGTTTCAATGCAGCGGAGCCAGGATTCCAAATCAGACAACCTCGCCTCGAGCGCCTCAAAAAGACAACATTTATTACATTTACCGTTATCACTAAAAGAGGCAGAGGTGTAGCTAAACATCTGACAGAGAGAGCACACCAGAGGAGGAGAGGAAGGAGAGCTAGTAGCCATAGCTAGTGGCTCGAGAGCTGGAGAGCAAACCACACAGGCAGACCGCAAAACAGGAAGTGACGATACGTTACCACAAGGAAGTGACGATCTCAATACACATTAGTATTGTTCAACAGTATACTGAGATCATCAACATAGACATTAAACAACAAGGGTGACAGTACACCACCTTGTTTAACACCGTTGGTCACATGAAATTTGGATGAGGTGACATTGCCCCATCTAACAACCATAGACTGCCTTCTGTACCAGTATAGCAGGATGCTAACAATGTAAATAGGGATACCTCCATCGATCAGTTTTCTGAACAAACCCCAGTGGTTAATCCTGTCAAAAGCTTTGCTAGCATCTAGGAACGTAGCATAAACACTAGTGGAGTGGCTTCTGAAGTAGTCAACAAATTCATGGAGTAGGTAAACAGCCTTGTCAGTTGAAAGAGCTGATTTGAAACCAAACTGATTGTTGTTTGTCCACAGATAATCCTCAATTCTGTTCAGGAATAAACCCTCTAACAGTTTAGATATAACATTAGCAATAGCTATAGGTCTGTAGTTGTTCATATCAGAAAGACTGGCACACTTGTTTTTCACCAAAGGAATAATAACAGAGTCCATCAACATGTCTGGCATGTAACCATGAACAAACATACAGTTAAAACACAATGACAACATGTGGTAGACTGCAAGTCTAAAATAAAACATTACTGGCACATGCCTCTAGGGGGAACTACCTGTATTGTTCAGCACTACTATTAAGGGGACACATCAGAGCAAGAGTGTGAAAACCCCGCGCAGAATCCATGTTCAGTCATATTATGTGTGTTGCAGAATAAACGGCAGAGTTAGCCAAAGAAATAACTCAAGTGTGATCATTGCTACACGGTAGGATATCACACAATTGGCGACGAGGATTAAAAGAAAAAAATCAGCGGCGAGAAACAGAGAACATTGCAAGTGTGGCGAACTCAAGTGACTCCAGTAGTTCGAGTGCAAGTTCAGAGGAGGAAAAACGAGGTTTCCCCACCACGACGAGCAATGGCGGCTGTAATCGGAACGGTAACCCCTTTTGATAACTCGACTCAGTCATGGGAAGAATATAGTGAAATGTTGGACTTTTTCTTCCAAGCTAATGAGATTGAGGAGCCAGACAAAAGGAAGGCTGTACTGTTGAGTGGAGTTGGTGCAACTACTTACAGCTTGTTGAGAAATTTAATAAGCCCTGCATTACCGAAAGATAAAACGTACGACCAGCTTACTGCTGAGCTTCAGAAGCACTTCAGCCCCAAACCGAGTGAAATAGTGCAACGATTCAAATTTAATTCACGCATAAGGAGGAACACTGAGTCCATAGCAGAGTATGTGGCAGAATTGAAGAAATTAACACTGCACTGTGATTACAAAGACTCATTGGAAGAAATGTTAAGAGACAGACTTGTGTGTGGAGTGAATGATGACCGAATGCAACGGCGACTTTTATCTGAAACAAAACTCACTTTTGCGAAGGCTTTGGAATTATGCCAAGCGATGGAAACAGCAGCTAAAGATGTGAGAGAGATGCAAGGGAAGCTAACAGAGGACACAGCAACGCATGTTCGTGTGCCTAAGACCCAAGTAGGTGTCCACAAAGTGTCAACTGATAAAAATCATCGCAAATTCCCCAGTTGTTATCGCTGCAAAGGCCAGCACAATGCCGCCGAGTGCAAATTTGCCACTGAGCTGTGTCATAATTGTGGCAAGCGAGGGCACATTAAGAAAGCATGTAGAATAAAGGTGGACAGCGCACAGGTGCTGAAAGCAACAGTAAAAGGGCAAAAGTATGAAAACAAGGGCCCAGGAAAGGAACAGCGAGCGAATCAACTGAGAGGGGAGGGAGAAAGTGATACAGAAGACATGGATTTTCACACAATTTACAACACGTCAGAGGAGCTGACCAAGGTAGCGCCCATCACGCGTACCATGAATGTTAATGGAATGAAAGTAACATTTGAAGTTGATACAGGCTGTGGAGTAACCATATTAAGTAAACAGCAATATACACAACTGTGGAAGAAAACAGACACAGCAGAATTAAATCCCTGTTCATTAAAATTAAAAACATACACAGGAGAGAAGCTAGACGTGCTAGGCATGGCACAAGTGAAGGTGCAGCACGAAAACAAAGAAAAGGACTTACCTGTAGTAGTAGTTGGGAGCGAAGGACCAAATCTACTAGGGCGAAGTTGGCTACAAGAACTGGCCATGATGGATCAGTTGGTGAATAAAGTGGAATCTCAGCCCAAATTGCAGCTGGAGGAGATCCTCGAAAGACACGCTGAGGTGTTCAAAGAAGGCGTAGGACAGCTAAAAGGTGTCACTGCAAAGATTAATGTGGACAAGGAAGCCCAACCACGATTCTGCAAACCCCGACCGGTACCCTATGCAGTCAAGCCACTGGTCGAAAGCGAGCTACAGAGGCTGCTGGATGACAAGATCATTGAGCCAGTGCAGGTTGCAGAATGGGCGGCGCCCATAGTCCCAGTGAGAAAGCCGGATGGCTCCATTAGAATATGTGGAGATTACAAACTCACTGTCAATCGAGCATCACGGGTGGATCAGTATCCAATTCCTAAAGTGGAGGACCTCTTCGCACAGCTGAACGGCGGCCGACACTTCACGAAATTAGACATGAGTCACGCCTACCAACAAGTAGTCCTGGAAGAAGAATCAAGAAAGTATGTAACCATCAATACACACAAAGGCTTATATACCTACACACGCTTACCATTTGGAGTAGCTTCCAGTCCTGCTATATTCCAGAGAACTATGGAGGGCATCCTAGGTGGAATTCCGAATGTTGCCATTTATTTGGATGACATCCTTTGTACAGGACCAAATGAACAAGAACATCTGAAAACGCTGGAGGAAGTGCTTCAACGGTTGGAGAAAAGCGGTCTGAGGTTGAAAAGAAGCAAGTGTGAGTTCATGGGAAAAGAGGTGGTGTTCCTAGGCCACAAGATCAACGCCAGTGGTCTACACCCTCTAACAGACAAAGTGGAAGCCATTGCGGAGGCGCCTGAGCCACAAAATGTTACTGAGTTAAAAGCCTACCTGGGCTTGTTGAACTATTACCATAGGTTCCTCCCAAAGCTCTCCACGCTGCTGGCACCACTACATACCTTACTTAAGAAGGAAGAAAAATGGTCATGGGGGGTCAAGCAGCAGAAGGCGTTTGAAGAGTCCAAAGCGCTACTTCAGTCCTGTAGTGTGTTAGTGCACTATGATTCAAACAAACCACTCATCCTGGCGTGTGACGCATCACCCTACGGTGTGGGTGCTGTACTCTCTCATCGTATGGAGGATGGCTCAGAGAGACCCATAGGGTTCGTCTCAAGAACTCTTAGTGCAGCTGAGAAAAACTACTCCCAGCTAGACAAGGAGGGCCTTGCAGTAGTATTTGGTGTAAAAAAATTCCACAAATACCTGTACGGGAGACAGTTCGCTATAGTGACTGACCACAAGCCACTAATTTCACTGAACAGTGAAATGAGAGCCATACCCCAGATGACATCTCAGAGAATTCAGAGATGGGCCGTTACATTAGCAGCGTATGAGTACACCATCGTTTACAAAGCCGGACGGGACCATACGAATGCTGACGCGATGAGTAGGCTACCCTTGGATGGAGGAAGAGACAGCACGCCTGAGGAGGAGGAGAGAGTGCTATTGTTTGAAGATATCGGCGTGCCCCTGGTGAACGCACAACAAATAAAGAAGTGGACAGACAAAGACCCTGTTCTAGCAAGAGTGCGAGAATACATCTTGCGAGGATGGCCGAAGATGAACAGTCCTGAGTTCATTCCCTATGCCAGACGACAGGATGAGCTCAGCACCCAGGAAGGTTGTATCCTGTGGGGAGGACGCGTGGTTGTTCCACCACCTGGTAGGAATGTCTTACTGCAACAACTACACCAAGCACACCCTGGCATCACTCGCATGAAAGCGTTGGCGAGGAGCTACATGTGGTGGCCCAACATGGATGCAGAGGTGGAGGCGCTTGTGAAGTCATGTGCGGCATGCCAGGAGAACAGGAACAGTCCTCCAGCAGCCCCACTACATCCCTGGGAAGTTCCAGATAAACCACGGAGAAGAAGTCACATTGACTACGCAGGTCCATGGATGGGAAGAAAGTTGAGGTCAACATTTGACTTAATACATCCAGACTTCAGAAACAAAGTGCATGATAAACAAGAGAAACAAAAAGGTTATCATGACATGCATGCTAGAGAGAGAATACTGAGAGAAGGAGACGTGGTCTACACCCGCAACTTTGGCTCAGGACCAGCCTGGGTACCAGGAGAAATAACAGAAAAGACAGGCCCTGTGTCATTCAAGGTGACATTAGGTCATGGACAAGTGGTGAGGCGACACGTCGACCAAGTTCGTGGTAGGAGCTCCATTCCCCTGCCGATGGCACCAGAGGTGTTGTCTGACACCCATCCTGAGGAGAGCATCAACGAACCACCACTTCAGGTGAAACCTGAGGTAACCGTCTCTGCAGATTCTACGGGCAGCACTGCAGCAGCCGAAACAGTGGAGCAGTCTGAGTCTTCACCTGCAGTTGGCTCACCAGCCGTGAGAAGATCTCAGCGAGCTAGGAAAGCTCCAGACTACTTGAAGGACTATACTTAGTCAGTAGTGAGTTCCCCAGCCACAGGACAAGAATGCGTCCTGGAACCTCACTGGGATGCGGTAGTCAAACCAAATCCCCAGTTAGACTGTTATGTGTGTTATACATGTAAAAAAAAAAAAAAAAAAAAAAAGAGAAAGAAATTATGTGTATGGCACATGTGTTTAAGAAGTTAAAAGTAACTGTGATTGTTTAGGATTAAATGGGAGTTCCAGGATGTCTAGTAATTGGCTAGTGTAATTAAGAGTAGTTTAATCTAGAGGGGAGGGATGTGGTAGACTGCAAGTCTAAAATAAAACATTACTGGCACATGCCTCTAGGGGGAACTACCTGTATTGTTCAGCACTACTATTAAGGGGACACATCAGAGCAAGAGTGTGAAAACCCCGCGCAGAATCCATGTTCAGTCATATTATGTGTGTTGCAGAATAAACGGCAGAGTTAGCCAAAGAAATAACTCAAGTGTGATCATTGCTACACGGTAGGATATCACACAACAGAATACACAAGTTGAAATCAGCGTTGATGAGGCATTCACTGGTGAGACAGTCAGGATCAGCTGATTTGCCTTTCTTGAGAACTTTGATCAGTGAATCAACTTCAACAGGAGTAACAGCAGAGATATCAGAGGCATCAAACATATCGTTATACAGATGAATATCATGCATAACAGAATCCTTCATTGAACCATTCTTGACTGAGTTGTAAATAGCTTCATAATGACATTTCCACTTTTCAGCAATATTAACGTCACCAGTCACACCATCAATAGTGTTTGATCTGACAGACCGGTGGGAGCTCATAGCCTTCATTTGTTTCCAGAATTCTACCATGTTCACTTCACTCATGTGATTAGCTACTAGCTAAATACTATCAAACTAACATTTCCGGGATGTTTACTGCCCCCCCCCCCCCGAAAAAATAAGTTGCCATGTGCCGAGGTCTTTAAGCCAGAAGAAACACTGGTTATATTTACTAGTCCAGCAAAAACGATTTGATTTAATACAGATTTAGTCCAGATTCCATGCAGCTCTTCACTGTTTTAACCACCGTTAAGACTTCAGGGTCAGCAGGACCTAAAAGACCAGAAGGTCCAAGCAGACCATCAGATGTTTCTACCAACACCAGAATCTCATCAAAGTTCTGTTTTACTGCTGCTGCAGGTCAGCACACTATTCAGAACCGAGCCTCTCCACACGTACCTGACTCCGGTTCTCCGCTTCTTCTGCTGCAGTTTGGTTCACTGATGGCGGCTGAAAAACTCCACACTTTCACTTCCTGGTTGACTCCCTGCATGTTGCCAGATGTGGCAGAACTAAGCCTCTCACCACTCTATCTGACCCACACTTGGGCCAACTCAGCTCTGGATGGGGCCACAAGTGAGCAGACTGGCTGTCTTCTGCTGCCTCCATCTGTCTGCTGAAACCACAGGTGACATGGAGTCATTTGGTGCTTTAATAAAGGCCATGGTCAGTCTTCAGCAGTTTATCAGCAGCTGCAAACTGAGAGACGTAGATTAGGTCCAGATTTGCAGGGATAAAGGTGCAGCGACGTGAGAAAAGATGGGAGGTTTTAAAAAAGAACAATTTAATTACACTGAATAAAAAGTAGTCAGTGCACAGATGAGCACTGCAGATGTACAAGAAAAAAGCTTTCTGCTTGTAGCAAAGCATCTTTGATGTTTATCTCTGCAATAAAAGTCAAAAAAAATTGAGAAAAAAGTAAAAAAATCACAAGAAAAAGTTACAAATGTACAAGAAAAGAAATTGAATGTTTACAGGAAAAAGTAAAAAAAAAATAGATGAAAAAATGTTGAAAATTTACAAGAAAAAAGTTGCAAATTCCTGAGAAAAAAAGAGAAAATTTTGAGAAGAAAATTTCAAGTTTAAAAGTCCTGGTAGTTTTCAGTGCAGGATCTACGCGTCGCTGTTGAAGCCTCCATTTAGCTGATCTGTGAGGAGCCTCACGCCACCAACAGCAGCCAGGAGCAGAACCACGCAGAAACATTCAAAAATACCAGAACTGCAACTGCTGAAATTATCTGCACTTGGCTGCAAAACAGCTATGTGGACTATACATTAAAATGAATTGAAACTGTGATATCCTACCGTGTAGCAATGATCACACTTGAGTTATTTCTTTGGCTAACTCTGCCATTTATTCTGTAACACACATAATAAGACTGAACATGGATTCTGCGCGGGGTTTTCACACTCTTGTTCTAATATGTCCCCTTAATAGTAGTGCTGAACAATACAGGTAGTTCCCCCTAGAGGCATGTGCCAGTAATGTTTTAAATTAGACTTGCAGTCTACCACATCCCTCCCCTCTAGATTAAACTACTCTTAATTACACTAGCCAATTACTAGACATCCTGGAACTCCCATTTAACCCTAAACTATCACAGTTACTTTTTAACTTCTTAAACACGTGTCATACACATAATTTCTTTCTCTTTTTTTTTTTTTCACATGTATAACACACATAACAGTCTAACTGGGGAATTGGTTTGACTACCGCATCCCAGTGAGGTTCCAGGACGCATTCTTGTCCTGTGGCTGGGGAACTCACTACTGACTAAGTATAGTCCTTCAAGTAGTCTGGAGCTTTCCTAGCTCGCTGAGATCTTCTCACGGCTGGTGAGCCAACTGCAGGTGAAGACTCAGACTGCTCCACTGTTTCGGCTGCTGCAGTGCTGCCCGTAGAATCTGCAGAGACGGGTACCTCAGGTTTCACCTGAAGTGGTGGTTCATTGATGCTCTCCTCAGAATGGGTGTCAGACAACACCTCTGGTGCCATCGGCAGGGGAATGGAGCTCCTACCACGAACTTGGTCGATGTGTCGCCTCACCACTTGTCCATGACCTAATGTCACCTTGAATGACACAGGGCCTGTCTTTTCTGTTATTTCTCCTGGTACCCAGGCTGGTCCTGAGCCAAAGTTGCGGGTGTAGACCACGTCTCCTTCTCTCAGTATTCTCTCTCTAGCATGCATGTCATGATAACCTTTTTGTTTCTCTTGTTTGTCATGCACTTTGTTTCTGAAGTCTGGATGTATTAAGTCAAATGTTGACCTCAACTTCCTTCCACACAACAGCTCAGCTGGTGACTTGCCAGTTGTAGATTGGGGTGTTATTCGATAGCTGAACAGAGCTCTCGACATTCGGGTTTCAATAGAGTCTCCTGTCATCTTTTTCATGAGTGACTTGAACGTCTGCACGGCCCTCTCGGCTAAGCCGTTAGAAGAAGGATGGTATGGCGCAGTCGTGATGTGACGTATGCCATTCTTTTCAGAAAACTCTTGGAACTGTTCACTCGTAAAACATGTACCGTTATCTGATACTATGATTTCAGGTAGCCCATGTTGGCTGAAACTCTTTCTAAGACATTCAATGGTAACAGTAGAAGTAGAGCTACTCACAGAATATGCATCGATCCACTTTGAGTATGCGTCAACTATGATCAGGAACATTCTTCCCATCCATGGACCTGCGTAGTCAATGTGAATTCTTCTCCATGGTTTATCTGGAACTTCCCAGGGATGTAGTGGGGCTGCTGGAGGACTGTTCCTGTTCTCCTGGCATGCCGCACATGACTTCACAAGCGCCTCCACCTCTGCATCCATGTTGGGCCACCACATGTAGCTCCTCGCCAACGCTTTCATGCGAGTGATGCCAGGGTGTGCTTGGTGTAGTTGTTGCAGTAAGGCATTCCTACCAGGTGGTGGAACAACCACGCGTCCTCCCCACAGGATACAACCTTCCTGGGTGCTGAGCTCATCCTGTCGTCGGGCATAGGGAATGAACTCAGGACTGTTCATCTTCGGCCATCCTCGCAAGATGTATTCTCGCACTCTTGCTAGAACAGGGTCTTTGTCTGTCCACTTCTTTATTTGTTGTGCGTTCACCAGGGGCACGCCGATATCTTCAAACAATAGCACTCTCTCCTCCTCCTCAGGCGTGCTGTCTCTTCCTCCATCCAAGGGTAGCCTACTCATCGCGTCAGCATTCGTATGGTCCCGTCCGGCTTTGTAAACGATGGTGTACTCATATGCTGCTAATGTAACGGCCCATCTCTGAATTCTCTGAGATGTCATCTGGGGTATGGCTCTCATTTCACTGAACAGTGAAATTAGTGGCTTGTGGTCAGTCACTATAGCGAACTGTCTCCCGTACAGGTATTTGTGGAATTTTTTTACACCAAATACTACTGCAAGGCCCTCCTTGTCTAGCTGGGAGTAGTTTTTCTCAGCTGCACTAAGAGTTCTTGAGACGAACCCTATGGGTCTCTCTGAGCCATCCTCCATACGATGAGAGAGTACAGCACCCACACCGTAGGGTGATGCGTCACACGCCAGGATGAGTGGTTTGTTTGAATCATAGTGCACTAACACACTACAGGACTGAAGTAGCGCTTTGGACTCTTCAAACGCCTTCTGCTGCTTGACCCCCCATGACCATTTTTCTTCCTTCTTAAGTAAGGTATGTAGTGGTGCCAGCAGCGTGGAGAGCTTTGGGAGGAACCTATGGTAATAGTTCAACAAGCCCAGGTAGGCTTTTAACTCAGTAACATTTTGTGGCTCAGGCGCCTCCGCAATGGCTTCCACTTTGTCTGTTAGAGGGTGTAGACCACTGGCGTTGATCTTGTGGCCTAGGAACACCACCTCTTTTCCCATGAACTCACACTTGCTTCTTTTCAACCTCAGACCGCTTTTCTCCAACCGTTGAAGCACTTCCTCCAGCGTTTTCAGATGTTCTTGTTCATTTGGTCCTGTACAAAGGATGTCATCCAAATAAATGGCAACATTCGGAATTCCACCTAGGATGCCCTCCATAGTTCTCTGGAATATAGCAGGACTGGAAGCTACTCCAAATGGTAAGCGTGTGTAGGTATATAAGCCTTTGTGTGTATTGATGGTTACATACTTTCTTGATTCTTCTTCCAGGACTATCTGTTGGTAGGCGTGACTCATGTCTAATTTCGTGAAGTGTCGGCCGCCATTCAGCTGTGCGAAGAGGTCCTCCACTTTAGGAATTGGATACTGATCCACCCGTGATGCTCGATTGACAGTGAGTTTGTAATCTCCACATATTCTAATGGAGCCATCCGGCTTTCTCACTGGGACTATGGGCGCCGCCCATTCTGCAACCTGCACTGGCTCAATGATCTTGTCATCCAGCAGCCTCTGTAGCTCGCTTTCGACCAGTGGCTTGACTGCATAGGGTACCGGTCGGGGTTTGCAGAATCGTGGTTGGGCCTCCTTGTCCACATTAATCTTTGCAGTGACACCTTTTAGCTGTCCTACGCCTTCTTTGAACACCTCAGCGTGTCTTTCGAGGATCTCCTCCAGCTGCAATTTGGGCTGAGATTCCACTTTATTCACCAACTGATCAATCATGGCCAGTTCTTGTAGCCAACTTCGCCCTAGTAGATTTGGTCCTTCGCTCCCAACTACTACTACAGGTAAGTCCTTTTCTTTGTTTTTGTGCTGCACCTTCACTTGTGCCATGCCTAGCACGTCTAGCTTCTCTCCTGTGTATGTTTTTAATTTTAATGAACAGGGATTTAATTCTGCTGTGTCTGTTTTCTTCCACAGTTGTGTATATTGCTGTTTACTTAATATGGTTACTCCACAGCCTGTATCAACTTCAAATGTTACTTTCATTCCATTAACATTCATGGTACGCGTGATGGGCGCTACCTTGGTCAGCTCCTCTGACGTGTTGTAAATTGTGTGAAAACCCATGTCTTCTGTATCACTTTCTCCCTCCCCTCTAAGTTGATTCGCTCGCTGTTCCTTTCCTGGGCCCTTGTTTTCATACTTTTGCCCTTTTACTGTTGCCTTCTGCACCTGTGCATTGCCCACCTTTGTTCTACATGCTTTCTTAATGTGCCCTCGCTTGCCACAATTATGACACAGCTCAGTGGCAAATTTGCACTCGGCGGCATTGTGCTGGCCTTTGCAGCGATAACAACTGGGGAATTTGTGCTGAGTTTTGTCAGTCGACACTTTGTGGACACCTACTTGGGTCTTAGGCACACGAGCATGCGTTGCTGTGTCCTCTGTTAGCTTCCCTTGCATTTCTCTCACATCTTTAGATGCTGTTTCCATTGCTTGGCATAATTCCAAAGCCTTCGCAAAAGTGAGTTTTGTTTCAGATAAAAGTCGCCGTTGCATTCGGTCATCATTCACTCCACACACAAGTCTGTCTCTTAACATTTCTTCCAATGAGTCTTTGTAATCACAGTGCAGTGTTAATTTCTTCAGTTCTGCCACATACTCTGCTATGGACTCAGTGTTCCTCCTTATGCGTGAATTAAATTTGAATCGTTGCACTATTTCACTTGGTTTGGGGCTGAAGTGCTTCTGAAGCTCAGCAGTAAGCTGGTCGTACGTTTTATCTTTCGGTAATGCAGGGCTTATTAAATTTCTCAACAAGCTGTAAGTAGTTGCACCAACTCCACTCAACAGTACAGCCTTCCTTTTGTCTGGCTCCTCAATCTCATTAGCTTGGAAGAAAAAGTCCAACATTTCACTATATTCTTCCCATGACTGAGTCGAGTTATCAAAAGGGGTTACCGTTCCGATTACAGCCGCCATTGCTCGTCGTGGTGGGGAAACCTCGTTTTTCCTCCTCTTGAACTTGCACTCGAACTACTGGAGTCACTTGAGTTCGCCACACTTGCAATGTTCTCTGTTTCTCGCCGCTGATTTTTTTCTTTTAATCCTCGTCGCCAATTGTGTGATATCCTACCGTGTAGCAATGATCACACTTGAGTTATTTCTTTGGCTAACTCTGCCGTTTATTCTGCAACACACACGATGACTGAACATGGATTCTGCGCGGGGTTTTCACACTCTTGTTCTAATGTGTCCCCTTAATAGTAGTGCTGAACAATACAGGTAGTTCCCCCTAGAGGCATGTGCCAGTAATGTTTTAAATTAGACTTGCAGTCTACCACAGAAACCCTTCTAAAAGCGCTGTTTCAAATGCCCCACTACTGCCCTCTTGCTGACTGATTTAACACTGCAGCCCAAACCGGAAGTTGCCCCCATCATGGTTCCTGCAGCAGCCCTCAGGAATCAGGAGGATCTGATGAGTTTTTCATTTCTGCTTCAACCTGCTGCTTCAAAGTCATGATGTTCACTTGTGGAACCTGATCTAGAAGATTCTCTGCACAGCTGCAGAAGGAAATCCTAGAAACACGTCCCTGCTCAGTTTAAACTTTGTTTCATGGTTATTTTTCTCTGTGAAATAAAAAAGATTCTAAAACACACAAAGCAACTCAAATGTGACATTTTCAGAATCATCAGTTTAACAGGGAAAACAGTCATGAATTTGTCTCTGTTCAGTCAGAAATAAATAAGCTGCAGTTAGTTTACAGTGAATTAGAGTTTACAGACAGAAAAGAGGAAGAGAGCAAATCTGAATGGATTTTTATCCTGGTGCCAATAGAAAAACGTCTCCTGCTGGTCAGCAGGTAAAGGAGCAGCAGAGGTCAGACTGTGTGAGCAGGAGATTGATCGGAACTGGCAACCCAGCCTCCCCCTCCCCTCTGCGTAAATGGAGGGGGGAGGGGGAGAGCTGTATTCATGTAACAGAGGAAGGGCAAAATTACAAGAAAAAACACGTGAATTTATAAAACAGAAGTCAAAGATTCAAGGGGAATTTATGAGGGAAAAGTCACATGATGTAGCCCGTGGTTACACAGGTTCCATAAAAATAGTTTTATTCTTTTTACAGTTTCATCTCTTCATAGGAACGTTTCTGTTTGCTTCCAGCTGCTGTTTCTTCGAACTGTTATTACTGACGGACAGAACCAACGCATCGCTGCTGACGTTGTTGTTTTTCTCTGTTTATATTTATTATGAAAGTTAAATATTTTCTGGGTTAGGTGTTTGAACTCATCAGTTTTCAATAAAAATGAAGTTTCGAGGGAAAATCGTCGACGTTTCCTGTTTGAACCATTTCAGCCCTGAGTGTTTCCGCTGTTTGCCTTTAGCCACTATCTGGGGTGTCCAACCAGGTGCCATGGAGAGCCAAGACCCTGCAGGTTTTCTCTTCTACCCAGTCTCTTCAGCAGGTGTTTTCACTTATCAGCAATCAGTGGGAAGAAGTTCACAGAAATCTGCTGTTGAAGACACTGGTTGGAGGTAAAACCTGCGGGGTCTTGGCTCTCCATGGCACATGGTTGGACACCCCTACACTATATTAACAAGCAATAAAAACTCTGATAAATTGTATATCAAGGATTCAGTGTACCCCGCCCGGTATGGGGTTACCGGGGCCCCACCCTGGAGCCAGGCCTGGGGGAGGGGCTCGAAGGCTAGCGTCTGGTGGCCAGGTTTCCACCCATGGGACCCGGCCGGGCTCAGCCCGAAGGAGTTACATGGGTCCGCCCTCCAGTAGGTTCACCACCTGCAGGAGGGATCATGGAAGTCCGGTGCTATGTGGATTAGGTAGCAGTCAAAGGCGGAGACCTTGGCGGACTGATCCCAAGCTTTCTAAACTGGCTTTTGGTACGTGGAATGTCACCTCTCTGGTGGGGAAGGAGCCTGAGCTGGTGTACGAGATTGAGCGATACCGGCTAGATATAGTGGGCCTCACCTCAACACACAGCTCCGGTTCCGGAACCAGTCTCCTGGAGAGGGGCTGGAGCTTGGCCTTTTCTGGAGTTGCCCCGGGCGAGAGGCGACGAGCAGGGGTAGGTATTCTTGTATCGCCCCACCTTGCTGCCTCTATATTGGAGTTTTCCCCGGTGGACGAAAGGGTTGCTTCCCTGCGCCTTCGGGTTGGGAAACGGGTCCTGACCATCATTTGTGCCTATGCACCAAATGATGTTTCAGAGTACCCACCCTTTTTGGAGTCTGTGACTGGGGTGCTGGAGGGTGCTCCTCCTGGAGACTCCATTGTCCTACTGGGGGACTTCAATGCGCACGTGGGCAACGACAGTGAAACCTGGAGGGGGGTGATTGGGAGGAACGGCCTGCCCGATCTGAACCCGAGTGGTGTTCAGTTATTGGACTTCTGTGCTAACCACAGTCTGTCCATAACGAACACCATGTTCAAGCATAAGGGTGTCCATATGTGCACCTGGCACCAGGACACCCTAGGCCGCAGGTCGATGATCGATTTTGTTATCGTATCATCAGACCTGCGACCGTATGTCTTGGACACCCGAGTAAAGAGAGGTGCAGAGCTGTCAACTGATCACCACCTGGTGGTGAGTTGGATCCGATGGCAGGGGAGGAAGCCATTCAGACCTGGTAGACCCAAACGTATAGTGAGGGTGTGCTGGGAGCGTCTGGCTGAGGCCCCTGTCCGGGAGGTCTTCAACTCCCACCTCCGGAAGAACTTCAACCACATTCCGAGGGAGTCTGGAGACATGGAGTCTGAATGGGCCATGTTCTCCACCTCTGTTGTTGAAGCGGCGGCCCAGAGCTGCGGCCGCAAGGTGGTCGGTGCATCTCGTGGTGGCAACCCCCGAACCAAGTGGTGGACACCAGTGGTGAGGGGGGCCATTAAGCTGAAGAAGGAGTCCTATCAAGCTTGGTTGGCTTGTGGGACTCCCGAAGCAGCTGAGGTGTACCGGCAGGCCAAGCGGAGTGCAGCTCGGGTGGTTGCTGAAGCAAAAACCCGGGTATGGGAGGAGTTCGGTGAGGCCATGGAACAAGACTTTCGGTCGGCTTCAAAGAGATTCTGGCAAACTGTTCGGCGGCTCAGGAGGGGAAAGCAGCTCCCCGTCCACACTGTGTATGGTGCGGATGGGACACTGTTGACTTCAACTGGGGATATCGTCGGGCGGTGGAAGGAATACTTCGAGGATCTCCTCAATCCCACTGATACGCCTTCCACAGAGGAAGCAGGGTTTGGGGACAAGGGGGATGACTCGCCTATCACAGGGGCTGAGGTCGCCAAGGTGGTTAAAAATCTCCTTGGTGGCCGGGCCCCGGGGGTGGACGAGATTCGCCCCGAGTACCTCAAGGCCCTGGATGTTGTTGGGCTGTCATGGTTGACACGCCTCTGCAACATTGCGTGGAGGTCGGGGGCAGTGCCTTTGGCATGGCAAACCGGGGTGGTGGTTCCTCTCTTCAAAAAAGGGGACCGGAGGGTGTGCTCCAACTTTAGAGGGATCACACTCCTCAGCCTCCCTGGGAAGGTCTATGCCAAGGTACTGGAGAGGAGAGTCCGGCCGTTGGTCGAACCTCGGATTCAGGAGGAGCAATGTGGTTTTCGTCCTGGCCGTGGCACATCGGACCAGCTCTTTACCCTCTCGAGAATTCTTGAGGGTTCGTGGGAGTTTGCCCAACCAGTTTACATGTGTTTTGTGGACTTGGAGAAGGCATTTGACCGCGTCCCTCGTGGATTTTTGTGGGGGGTGCTTCGGGAGTATGGGGTATCGGGCTTGTTGTTACGAGCTATTCGGTCTCTGTACGACCGTTGTGAGAGTTTAGTTCGTATTGCCAACACTCGGTCGGAGTCATTCCCAGTGAGAGTTGGACTCCGCCAGGGCTGCCCTTTGTCACCGGTCCTGTTCATAATTTTTATGGACAGGATTTCTAGGCGCAGCCAGGGAATGGAGGGTGTCATACTTGGTGACCACAGGATCTCATCTCTGTTGTTTGCAGATGATGTTGTCCTGTTGGCTTCATCCAGCAATGACCTACAGCTCTTGCTGGGACGGTTTGCCGCTGAGTGTGAAGCGGCTGGGATGAGAATCAGCACCTCCAAGTCCGAGTCCATGGTCCTCAGCCGGAAAAAGGTGGATTGTCCTCTCCGGGTTGGGGACAGGCTCCTGCCCCAAGTGGAGGAGTTTAAGTATCTTGGGGTCTTGTTCACGAGTGAGGGGAAAATGGAGCGAGAGATCGACAGACGGATTGGAGCAGCATCTGCAGTGATGCGGACGTTGTACCGGTCTGTTGTGGTGAAGAGGGAGCTTAGTTCTAAGGCAAAGCTGTCGATTTACCAGTCAATCTACGTTCCTACTCTCACCTATGGTCACGAGCTTTGGGTAATGACCGAAAGAACGAGATCGCGGATACAAGCGGCTGAAATGAGCTTTCTCCGTAGGATTGCTGGACTCACCCTCAGAGATAGGGTGAGGAGCTCAGTCATCCGGGAGAGGCTCAGAGTAGAACCGCTGCTCCTCCACATTGAAAGGAGTCAGTTGAGGTGGTATGGGCATCTGATTAGGATGCCTCCTGGACGTCTCCCACTTGAGGTGTTTCAGGCACGTCCCACTGGGAGGAGACCCCGGGGCAGACCCAGGACTCGGTGGAGAGACTATGTCTCCCAGCTAGTCTGGGAACGCCTTGGTATCCCCTCTGAAGAGCTGGAGCAGGTGGCTGGGGAGAGGGAAGTCTGGGCTTCTCTGCTTGAACTGCTGCCTCCGCGACCCGGACCTCCGGAAAAGCGGTAGAAGATGGATGGATGGATGGATAAAAACTCTGGTTCCCTAAAAAGATAAATGGTGTGAAATTGTTCTGTTTGTCAGCTTTAAACTTTCCTTAAAATATCTTCAGTTCGGCTGATAAAACATGCCAAAAACAGTTGGTTATTTATCACTTTTTTCAGCTTTTTTGCTTTTTTTTAAGGCTAAAATCATCCAAGTTTCCTCTGAAGTCTGGTGCTACAACTACTGTCCACATTTAAATCCACCTTTTTATACCATCATTGTGTTCTTTGACAACTTTGAATAATGTCTAGTTAAAATGCATATTTTAAGGTAATATTGTGGGTTTTAAAATGCTAAATAAATTTGTCATTTTTTTCTGATAATTTTTATGAACTTTTTTTCATCCCATTTTTAACTGTAAATGTTCAAGTTTAGTTTCTGGTAAATTGATGACATTTGTTTCCTCATAAACTTGTACTTGTCAATATTTTACTTAATTTTTTTGAGATGGAGAAATTATTTCTTTCTAATAAAATTATGACATTTGTCTGTAATTTTTGTAATTTTTTTCAAATTTCTTATCCAGAAGAGTCTTCTTAAAGTAACACATTTTCTCTTGTGAATTTGCATTTTTTTCCAATTAGTTTTACAATTTTTGAGTTTCACTTTTTTAAACTGAATTTTTCAATCTTTTTTCTCTCCAAAAGTTATTATCCCCCTCCCCCCTTAATCTAGGAAATAAATGACCTTTTTCTTGCAAATGTTTTATTTTTCTGTTAAATCAGGAACTTCTACAGGAACCTGAGGCCTCATGTACAAAGACTTGTGTGGATTTCCTCCTGATAGATGACGTACGTTTAAATCAAGAAAAGCCGCAAGCAAAAAAAGACGTTGTGGAGTGTGTGAAATAAGAGGCTGATTGATGGCAGACGGTTTATTACACACTTCACATCTCTCAAGCACAGAACAGACTGACACATTTCAGCAGGCACTCTGCTTTTACCCAAATCTCTCCTCCCAACTTTCATGGCATTTTCCCACACACAACATAACATTTGCATCACACTGCACTCAACCCCCTACGTCGTTGACTCCTTCCTGCCAGGAACCTCCTGAGCATTGTTCTCCCATGCTTATCCACCGTCTCTTGTCTGAGATGCTAAATAATCTGGTGCTACAATGTATGAGACCGTCCCTACACAGGAATCCAAGCACATTTCCTTTGTACATCCCAATCTGCTTGAAATTGAACACATGTGAGTAAATACCAGACTCCTCCCTTGACACGCCACCATTTGAATATGCAATTAGATGCAAATAGATATGCATATATATACTGTGGGGGAAAAAGTATTTAGTCAGCCACCAATTGTGCAAGTTCTCCCACTTAAAAGATGAGAGAGGTCTCCAATTTTCATCATAGGTATTCCTCAACTATGAGAGACAAAATGAGAAAAAAAAAAAATCCAGAAAATCACATTGAAGGATTTTTAATGAATTAATTGGTAAATTCCTCGGTAAAATAAGTATTTGGTCAATAACAAACGTTCATCTCAATACTTTGTTAAATACTCTTTGTTGGCAATGACAGAGGTCAAACGTTTTCTGTAAGTCTTCACAAGGTTTTCACACACTGTTGCTGGTATTTTGGCCCATTCCTCCATGCAGATCTCCTCTAGAGCAGTGATGTTTTGGGGCTGTCGCTGGGCAACACAGACTTTCAACTCCCTCCAAAGATTTTCTATGGAGTTGAGATCTGGAGACTGGCTAGGCCACTCCAGGACCTTGAAATGCTTCTTACGAAGCCACTCCTTCGTTGCCCGGGTGGTGTGTTTGGGATCATTGTCATGCTGAAAGACCCAGCTACGTTTCATCTTCAATGCCCTTGCTGATGGAAGGAGGTTTTCACTCAAAATCTCACCATACATGGCCCCATTCATTCTTTCCTTTACACGGATCAGTCGTCCTGGTCCCTTTGCAGAAAAACAGCCCCAAAGTATGATGTTTCCACCCCCATGCTTCACAGTAGGTATGGTGTTCTTTCTCCTCCAAACACGACAAGTTGAGTTTTTACCAAAAAGTTCTATTTTGGTTTCATCTGACCATATGACATTCTCCCAATCCTCTTCTGGATCATCCAAATGCTCTCTAGCGAACTTCAGACGGGCCTGGACATGTACTGGCTTAAGCAGGGGGACACGTCTGGCACTGCAGGATTTGAGTCCCTGGCGGCGTAGTGTGTTACTGATGCAGCCTTTGTTACTTTGGTCCCAGCTCTCTGCAGGTCATTCACTAGGTCCCCCCGTGTGGTTCTGGGATTTTTGCTCACCATTCTCTTGATCATTTTGACCCCACGGGGTGAGATCTTGCGTGGAGCCCCAGATGAAGGGAGATTATCAGTGGTCTTGTATGTCTTCCATTTTCTAATAATTGCTCCCACAGTTGATTTCTTCACACCAAGCTGCTTACCTATTGCAGATTCAGTCTTCCCAGCCTGGTGCAGGTCTACAATTTTGGTTCTGGTGTCCTTTGACAGCTCTTTGGTCTTGGCCATAGTGGAGTTTGGAGTCTGACTGTTTGAGGTTGTGGACAGGTGTCTTTTATACTGATAACGAGTTCAAACAGGTGCCATTAATACAGGTAACGAGTGGAGGACAGAGGAGCCTCTTAAAGAAGAAGTAACAGTTCTGTGAGAGCCAGAAATCTTGCTTGTTTGTAGGTGACCAAATACTTATTTTACCAAGGAATTTACCAATTAATTCATTAAAAATCATTCAACGTGATTTTCTGGATTTTTTTTTTCTCATTTTGTCTCTCATAGTTGAGGTATACCTATGATGAAAATTGGAGACCTCTCTCATCTTTTAAGTGGGAGAACTTGCACAATTGGTGGCTGACTAAATACTTTTTTACCCCACTGTATATATATATATATATATATATATATATATATACAGTGGGGCAAAAAAAGACCCAGCAGCACGGAGACCACCCACAAGTGCGACCTGTGTGACAGGGACTGTCATTTGCGCATCGGCCTGTTCAGCCACAGGCGGTGCTGTTCCAGCAGAGTAGACGTTTAGGATTGTCTTCCATGGTCATCATAGACCAACGGAGGCCGACGATATATATATATATATATATACTCTCCCTCTACTCCAACGACTGCACCTCAGAGGACCCTTCGGTGAAGCTCCTGAAGTTTGCGGACGACACCACAGTCATCGGTTTGATCCGGGATGGTGATGAGTCTGCATACAGGCGGGAGGTGGAGCAGCTGATCCTCTGGTGCAGCCAGAACCATCTTGAACTTAACCCAGCCAAAATGGTGGAGATGACTGTGGATTTCAGGTGACACCCTCCTTCATTCCCCCCACTCACCATCCTCAACAGCACCGTGTCCATTGTGGACTCCTTCAAGTTTCTGGGTACCACAATCTCCCGGAACCTGAAGTGGTCCTCTCATATAGACACTGTCCGGAAAAAGGCTCAGCAGAGGTTGTTTTTTCTGCGTCAGCTCAAGAAGTTTGATTTGCCTCAGGAGCTGCTGGTTGTCTTCTACACCGCCATCATCCAATCTGTCCTCTGCTTTTCCATCACTGTCTGGTTTGGATCTGCCACTAAACAGGACAAGACCAGACTGCAGCGGATCATTAAGACTGTGGAGAGGATCATTGGTACCGACCTACCCTCCATTGAGAACTTATATCGGTCCATAACCAGGAAACGGGCGTGAAACATCTGTGCTGACCCATCACACCCCGGCCACAAACTGTTTGAACTTCTATCTTCTGGTCGTCGTTACAGATCACTGAAGGTCAAAACCACCCGTCACAGGAACAGTTTCTTTCCTCAAGCCATCACTCTGATGAACTCCTAACATTCACCTAGTCCTACCTGTTGCTGTACTCATGACTTTTCATCCATTATTACATTGCACATAACTCTCACACTGCTTTTTACTTCATTCACATTATATCACTGAATCTGAGTTCACATTGAAATACTGTGTGATTGTATATTTTTTCATATATTTCTGCAAAGTGTGGATAGTCTGAGTAAATAACTGCATATATTCCTGTATATATTTGCATCCTTTTATAGAAACGTGGACAGACTGTAATTTACTGTACATACTCTGTTGTCATTGAATCCTTATTTAAATCTTATTTAAATCGTCCACCTGAACAACGAGAGCAAGTTTTTAGCCAAAGTTAAATTCCTTGTATGTGTTGTGCATACTTGGCCAATAAAGCTGATTCTGATTCTGATTCTGATTCTGATTCTGATATATAGTGGAGAGTGTGAAAAGAGGAGGCAGGTTTACCAACAGACGACGTTTATTACACTCTCTCATCAGTCATACACAGAAAAAGCATGAACAGCCAAGCACGGTTTCTCCTTTTATCCCAGCAGCTCATCTCACATCTGCATGACATTTAACATCACAATACATCCACCCTTAACCCCCCCCCCGACTCCTTCTTCCTGCCATCTCCCCATGACCTCCCTGATTATTGTCCACCTCTGTTTACCCTCTGCATCCTGACTGAGACGCTGTCTGCTGACTCACCCAAGTCTCTACACCCCCCCCCCCCCCCCCAGACAGAGTTTCAGTCCACATGCCATTTGGGCTTCAGTCTCCTCCCATATCTGCTGTAATGGGGGTTTCTGTGCTGGCAGGGGGCTGCTGGAACTGTGTCTGACTGCGGGTGGGCCATGGTGAGGGAGGGGACTCTGATTTGCCCGTGTGGCTGTCCTGGTGAATTGTTTCCCTGGGGAGTTCTCAGTGGGGGTCTTCCATACCGAGGGGCCTGAGCCAGCAGCACTTGCTCGTCCGCCACTACAAAGGCGGGCTTAAGTCTGTCTATGCATATTTTCTCCCGACGCCCCCCCCCAAGTCTAACAAAAAATGCTTGTCCCCTGTTTCCAGCACTCTGAACGGGCCATCGTAGGGTGGGAGCAATGGAGGGCGGTGGCCATCATGCCTGACGAACATGAACCCCGCGTTCTTCAAAGTTTTTGGCATGAAAACGCGTGGAAAACAGTGGTGGGCCGGGCAGCGTGCCTGTGTCTGCACTATGCTGCAAACGCTGAGACGGACAGCTGTCCGGCGCAGGATTATCTGGCAAAAATTCCCCGGGCAGCCGCAGTGGCTGAGAAAAAACCAGCTCTGCCGGGGACGCCTCTAAATCCTCTTTTGGTGCGGAACGCAACCCCAATATTTTATTTATTTTATTTGTTTATTTGACAGGGACAGTGCAATAAACAGAGACAAAAAAAATCTAATGTGTTGCACAAAGAGTGTATAGCTATTAGCTAATTTGCAACTCTTGTCCCTGGATGGGCTTTAGAAAGAAGAAACAGGTAAAAAGAGAGAAAGATAAGGGAAAAAATGAAAACAGAATAAACAATAACCACATACATCAATGCAAACAAGATTATAAATACACTGTGGAGGCACAAAATAAGCGCAGGCGGACACGGCGAACTGAAGGTTAAAAGGGGTTTTATTCATCCTCCATCACGAGGCTCGCTCCAGCGCTGTGGCAGTGCGCTGGAGCGAGCCCTGTGTCTCTAGTCAGCAACCAGCAATGCGAGTGATCAAAGAGAGAGAGCAAGCGATATGCAGCTGACTTATATACCCAGCTACAGACAATGCATGCACAGCAGGAAAGCATGGACATTCGCATTAGAGTCACACATGTCAATAGCAGGATTACTGGCACCGGGATTTGTCTCTACCTATTGATATCAGTCCATACATCTCACTGTTCTGCTAACTGCTCCAGCTGAGTGCTCTGCTTATCTTGTCAGCTGTGGGGGTCGCCACAATACAATATAAAAACCTGGTCACCTCTGCCAGGCCGCAGGCCAGGAGGTAATGTTTTTGCTGGGGTTTGTCTGTCTGTCTGTCTGTCTGTTGGTTAGCAAGATAACTCAAAAAGTTTTGGACGGATTTCCATGAAACTTTCAGGCGTTGTTGGAAATGGTACAAGGAAGAACTGATTAAATTTTGGGGATGATCCGGATCACCGTCTGGATCCAGGAATTTTTTAAAGGATTCTTTAACATTGTGAGATAGGGCCATTTTCAACATGTGTGCAGGCGCAATGGAGGGCGCTGGTTGTCGTGTCTGACGAACACGAACTCCGCGTTCTTCAAAGTTTTAGGCACAAAAGCACGCGGAAAACAGTGGTGGGCCGGGCCCGACAGCGTGCCTGTGTTTGCGCTACGCTGCAAAAGCTGAGACGGGCAGCTGTCCGGCGCGGGATTATTTGGCAGAAATTCCCCGGGCAGCCATAGGGGCTGCGCAAAAACAAGCTCTTTGCCGGGAAAGCTTCCAAATCCTCTTTTGCCGCGGAGCGCAACCCCAATAAAACCCACGGCAACCTGTCTACCCAATTTGCATCTGTCAGTGAAGCCCTGAGTGCTGCTTTCAGTGATCTATGAAAACGCTCGCATAACCCATTGGCCTGTGGGTTGTACGCGGTTGTGCGATGAATTGCAACGCCCGCAGCCTGGGAGTTTGCAGATGGAGGAGATGGACACAACAGCAACACTTGAGTTTATTGCCTCCACCAAGGAGGTCATGCTTTTACTGCCATTTGTCTGTCTGTCTGTTACCAACATAACTCAAAAAGTTATGAACGGATTTTGATGAAATTTTCAGGAAAGGTGTGTAATGGCACAGGGAACAGATGATTAGATTTTGGTGATGATCTGAGAGTGCATACCTCCACCAAGGGCTTTGTTTATATTTGTGCAGCAGGATTACACAAAAACTACTGGATGGATTTGGATGAAATTTTCACCAGAGGTGGTTCTTGGCCTAGAGAGGAACCCATTACATTTTGGGGATGATCTGGGAATGCATACCTCAGCCAAGGCTCTTCTCACAGTGTGTCAGCCACAAAACTCCAAAACTAATGGACAGACTTGGATGCAATTTTCACCACAAGTGGTGATAGGCCTAAACACAAGCCCATTACATTTGGGAGGTGATCCATGAGAAACGGAAGGAGCCTTGGCGGAGGTATGCACTCTATGAGTGCTTTTCTAGTTCAATATAAAACCCACGGCAACCGCTCTACCCAATTTGCATCCGTCAGTGAAGTCCTGAGCGCTGCTTTCAGTGACCTATGAAAATGCTCGCATAACCCATTTGCCTGTGGGTTGTACGCGGTTGTGCGATGAATTGCAACACCCAGGCTGCGGGCCATCGCAGACCAAAGGTCGGAAACAAACTGCGGGCCCCTATCAGACGTGATGTCCAACGGGATCCCAAAACGCGCCACCCATGTTGTCAAAAAAGCGCGCGCCATGTCCGCGAACGTGGTTGCCGCCAGCGGGACTGCTTCTGGCCAGCGTGTGGCGCAGTCCACCACTGTCAGAAGGTGCGTGCACCCCTGCGACGGCGGGAGGGGGCCCACGAGGTCCACATGAACATGGTCAAATCTTTTAGCCGGTATACTGAACGGCTCCAAAGGAGCCTTCGTGTGTCTGTGCACTTTGGCTCGTTGGCACGCTACTGTAGAGGCTTGGAAATAGTTATGTAAAAGGTGCTAAAAAGACATTTGGATAAGAAAATTAAAAAAAAAAAAACAGGCACCCCTACAATTTTATTTTATTCTTTAATTGTTTTATTTTTCTACAATGCATTTGTAATCCACCTGGTTCCATTATAACTCATGTGAGTTGAGTGCAGTTCCGGACGCCAACCAATAGATGGCGCATGTCGCACAATGATAGAGAGCAGACTCATGCACCGGAGGATGAAGAATAAACTCCTCTGCGTGAAATAACGACACGAAACGTGTTGGTAAATACTAATAATTCAAGAGTGCAATATAAACTGTAAGAGTCCTAAGATGTCCGAGATTATATTGTGATAAGTGTGAGGCGAAAAGCGGGTTTGTAAGGGTGTTTCTGTTAAAGTTGATGTGTTGTTGTATAAGCTAACCTGCTAATGTTAATGATCGAGTGTATGGGACGTGCCACAAAAGTGAAATCCGCCCACATGTTAGGAACCATTTGATTTCTTTACTTAAAGACATTTATGAAACGGTTTTCATACAGTACGACATTTACTGGTTTTATTTGTCACCAAGTGTGCATATTTTGGGTTTATTACCAAATACCAGGAATACTATTGTATTGTATTGTATTGTATGTTCATTTATGACAGTGCTTAAAATGATTAATTTAAATGTAAATTCATGGGTTATTGTTTAAAATATAAATATTTGGACAAGTTAAAAGCTATATACATGGGAAGGAGATAAAAACAATAATTCATTTCATGTTAAGGTAATTTGTTAAAAATGTTAAGTATACAGTTACTGTCACATTGAAAATTGTGATAAATGGACATGATTGTGTTTTGTTTAATGGTGATGTGATCAGAAAATAAGAGAGAAACTATGGACTTTGATAGTAAATACTAGTCAGTTGATGTTGGTCATGTGAATGATTTGGACGAAGAATAAACTCCTCTGTGTGAAATAACGGCACGAAACGTGTTCTGTCTATTCTCCTATCACAGGTTGGAGGGTTTACTTCCACATCCACGTTGCCTCCTCTTGGGCCGCTACCCAGGGGAGCAACACTATGCAGGCTGCCGCCCACTCTTTCACTTGTTCGCGCGGACCTGGCCACATGAACTTCGCTCCCACCATTTGACTGACGCGCGCACTCCTGGGTGCGCCAAAGAGTGATCTGACTCAAACACGCGGCGGCGCCACGGGCGTCCCGTGGAGACGTCGCAGATTAGGGTGGGGCTGCCGTCTTGCAGTACTCTGCTCTCCAGCCTTAACCCTGTTGGTCCAGACTGGAGCACGCACACGTCCGTATCGCCAATCTGCTTCGCGGCCATGGCTGTATAATCTATCCCTACACAGACCAGGGCCACTATCGCGCACGAGAGGCAGTTCGCCACCACATTCAGTTTACCCGACACATGCTGAATATCGGTCGTAAACTCCGAGATAGCGGCCAGCTGCCTCTGCTGCCGGCCCGACCATGGTTCCGAAACCTTGGCCATCGCAAAGGTCAGCGGATTGTGGTCCGCGAACACAGTGAAGCTGTGCCCTTCCAGCCACAACTGGAAATGGCGTATGGCCAGGTGGAGAGCCAGCAACTCCCTGTCGAACACGTTGTATTTACGCTCACTGTCACGCAAAGCCCTGCTGAAAAAAGCGAGCGGCTGCCAAGAACCGGCGACACGTTGCTCCATGACGGCCCCTATGGCCACGTCCGAGGAGTCGGTAGTGAGCGCTATCCGGGCCTCCGGGTCTGGGTGCGCCAACAGTGCAGCGTTTGCCAGGGCTGCTTTAACCTCAGAGAACACCTGCTCTCGCTCCGGAGTCCATTCGATTCCATCCACGGGTTTCTGTCTCTTGACCACGGCGTACAATGGCTGCATGAGTTGAGCTGCGCAGGGGAGGAACCAGTTATAAAAGTTAACCATTCCCAAAAATTCTTGCAGCGCCCTGACCGTCTGAGGCCGGGGAAAGTTCGCCACAGCGCGCACTTTGTCGGGCAAGGGTATCGCTCCCTCCGGTGAGACGCGGTACCCCAAAAAATCAATCCCCGTCACGCCGAACTGGCATTTTGCCGGGTTGATAATTAACCCGTGCTCCTCCAACCTCTGGAAAATCCATCCTGAGGTGGGTTACGTGTTCGTCTTCGGACACACTGGCTACCAGGATATCATCCAGGTAGACGAACACAAACGGGAGATCGCGCAGCACCGTGTCCATCATGCGCTGGAACGTCTGTGCAGCTCCTTTTAATCCGAATGGCATGCGCAGAAACTCGAACAAGCCGAATGGAGTTATTACCGCTGTTTTGGGTATGTCCTCCGCGCGCACTGGGACCTGGTGGTAACCGCGGACCAGGCCTATTTTAGAAAAAATGCGTGCTCCGGCAAGGTGAACAGAAAAATCCTGAATGTGGGGAATCGGGTAGCGGTCGTGTGCGTTATTCAACCATGTGGTCATGTGCGTTATTCAACCTGCGGAAATCACCGCACGGTCGCCACGACCCCTCAGCCTTAGGGACCATGTGTAGCGGGGATGCCCATGGGCTGTTCGAACTCCTGATGATGCCCAACCTTTCCAGGTTGGCAAACTCCTCGCGCGCTATGGCCAGTTTAGCTGCGTCCAAGTGCCGAGGTCGTGCAAAAACGGGCGGCCCGGTGGTGGTTATAAAGTGCTTCACCCCGTGTTTAGCGATGGCCACCGAAAATGTTGGGACCGTGAGTGCTGGGAACTGAGTGAGCAGTGTGTGGAACTTACCACCTGGAGCTGTGACGTTGGCTTGTGTTACTGGCCCGGCCCCTCGAGCTGTACAGGGGAGAGAGTCAAAAGACAGTGCATTAACCAGGCACCTGTTAGCAACATCAACTAGTAAACCATGTGCACACAGAAAATCAGCTTCCAGGATTGGGAAACTCAGTGCTGCTATGACAAAAGTCCACTCGTATGTATGGCCGTGTAGAAATAAAGCCAGTGTTCTCTCACCAAAGGTCTTAATGTCCGAGCCGTTTACTGCCATCATCCCGGGGCCACTAGTCCTGCCAGCTGGTCGGCGTAGGTCGGCAGGGTGATGCTCTTCTGGGCTCCGGTGTCTACGAGGAAACGCCTCCCTGAGCGTGAGTCCGTCACGTAGAGCAGCTTGTTCTCTTCGCCGGCGGTTGCAGCTGCTACCGACTGCCGGCTTTGGCATTTCCCGAGCGCTTGAATTGGCACGGTGGCGCACATCTGCGTGCGTTCTCTCCGAAGCGGCGGTGGTAGAAGCAGAGCGTGTCTCTCTGGCGCTCCTTGGCCCCCGCTGCCGCTACCGTCGGTGGCTTCTCGCCTCCTCTGGTTGTCTCGCTGGGTTCTGATGCCACTGCTTTGACTGTGAGTGCTCTGGTGGTGAGGATGATCCGGTCTGCCTTCTGGGCTAGCGCACGGTAGTCACGCGCGGCCAGCAACGGTGAATTGGCCAGGACCGCTCTTGCCTCTGTTGGAGTGTTCCGGAGGAAAAGGTGGGCAAACAGAAAATACCCGTCGTCCGTGCCCATTAATGCCAACGTCTTCTCCATCAGTTCGACAGCCGAACCATCTCCTAACTCGTAACGCCTCAGGAGCTTCTCTGCTCTCTCACAGTCCGAGAGCGTGTAGCGCCGAGTCAGCGCAACCTTGAGAGTCTCGTATCTGTTGTGGGCTGGGGGCTGGTCGAGCTGGCTCGCTACCTGCTGAGTTGTGCGAGCGTCCAGCGCTGCCACCATGTAGTAAAACTTGGTGTTGTCTGCCGTTATTCCCCAGAGGGCGAACTGGGCCTCAGTGTGGTGGAACCAAGTGCGCGGGTTGTGCTGCCAAAAGTTCGGTAGCTTGACTGAAACAGCGCACGCGTTGCTGGGGATTCCCATCCGGGCCGTCTGTGGGATGCTTGCCGCATTGTTGGGGCTTCCCGTCCGGGCCGACTCCGGGGTTCTTGCCTCGTGTTCCATAATACATCCAGGGTCACCAGTGTGGAGAGTGTGTGAAATGAGGAGGCAGGTTTACGAACAGACAACGTTTATTACACTCTCACATCAGTCATGCACAGAAAAAGCATGAACAGCCAAGCATGGTTTCTCCTTTTATCCCAACTGCTCATCTTACATCTGCATGACATTTCACATCACATTGCATGACATTTAACATCACAATACATCCACCCTTAACCCCCCCGACTTCTTCTTCCTGCCAGCTTCCCATGATCTCCCTGACAATTGTCCACCTCTGTTTACCCTCTGCATCCTGACTGAGGCGCTGTCTGCTGACTCACCCAAGTCTCTACAATATATATATAAGCCCTGCACGTTTGATTCTCCTGTATCCACAATGAGAAAAAATGGGTTTAATTTCATGGACTGTGAGTTGGAGGCACTCCTGAATGAGGTAGAGGGATGTAAAAACATTTTGTTTGCCACACTGTCCTCTGGCATTAGTGCCAGATAAGGGGAATTCAATAGGTTGCTCACAGCCTTATAAGATTAGTTTATTGTTTTCCTTTATTCAGACAGGCATGAGAAGGAGATGTTTATTTAACCTTGACATGTTTCCACTGACATCTGCAATCGTCCTCAGAAGTGTCAGATGATCGCTGTAATTTGTGACCAGCCGGGTGGATCAGCTGGTTGAATTAAAGGAAAACAGTCACGAAAAAGACGACAATATGAACCTATTTAGTGGGTAGCCACGGTCACCTGTCAGTTGAAAGTGGATCACATGAGATTCCACAAGTACATATTTTATGTCCAAAATGCAAATCTCATCCTTTATAGTTATATACAACTTGCATGGATTACACACACTACTATTGTAAATGAATGAAGTGCACCGGGGAAAGGGTGAGACTGCTGCATTTCAAACTTAATGCATGTGTTTACTGACATAACTACTGTACACACAGAGACAATCGTGGGCTTGGTAGAATGCTGTGAAACTGTAGTTTAATCAGCAATTAAAGGAAGTCACTTACTCGTCCCACTGACTTGTAATGAAGCCTTGAAGACGGGGTGATATTTGAGGGCGCACAGGCTCATTGCGCATGAGCTGGGTTATTATTAGGACAATTCATGAATTTACTCACCAAGAAGCCACCCATCCACAAAGTGCCAGCTTGTAGTTTGTTCCCAACAATGCCGTTCATTAGAATCATTAGGAAAACTGGCTCTCGCTGCAAATTGCACTTTGATGTTGGCCTGTTCAACTGCATTGTATGAGAACATGATGTACCTGGGTGACAGCCGGATAATGTCATCCCACACAGCTGGCATAGCTCGGCTCAGGGTTGACTGGGAAATTCCCGATTGGTCTGCCAGCTTTCTTTGGAATGCCCCTGTTTCCAGGAACCCCAGTGTTGTCAGCACCTGCACTGGGATGGGCAGCGCACGGCTTCTCTCCGTGTCGCACTGCAAGAGTGGCTGTAGATCTGAGCACAGTTCCACAAGGACTGTCTGTGGAAATCTACTCTGGCTGACAAGCCAGTCATCATCCTGAGCCCAAAAATCTTCTGTCTCTAAACACCCTTTCTCTTCTTGACATAATGCACGGCTCAGGAGACGCACACACAGGCTCAGAGTAGTTCAAATAGTTTATTAACAACAGGAGTGTATAAATGTGTGTCTGCGGGATGTAAATGTGTTGGTGGCGGCGTCTGCTTCGGGCACAGAGGCAGGAGGCCGTACAGCCGGACAACCCTATGGGAAAAGCACAAGGAGAAGGGTGACGGGCACACACCAACACAGGAGATATATGAGCAAGAGAGGAGCTTACTTGGATAGGACAGATGACTGGCACAGCAAGGGACGAGGTCCGGTAGACAGCCACCTGGAGAGCCCAGTGCAGCAGCGAGGAACAGGCGATGGAGAGGCGTAGTCCGCCGCCGGGAAATCCACCTGTGCACAGGGGAGCAGACTTGGAAGGGAAAGGAGGTAAGGTCTTCTTACCAGAATGATCAGCTGAGGATGAAAGGAACTCACAGCGATGCGTAGGGAAGTCTGACGGCTTCAGGCCAAAGCTCAGGGCGAGGCGACTTAAATCCCTCGCCGCTGATGATGTGCAGGTGTGCGTGCAGGTGGCGCCGCTGATGAGCGGCGCGGCGTGATAGTACTCCCCCCTCTAGCAACGCCTCCTGGCGATGGCTTCTCGGGGTGCGCTCGGTGGAAATCAGCGATGAGCGATGGGTCCAACACAAACGACGAGGGTACCCACTGCCGATGTTCAGGCCCATAGCCCTCCCAGTCCACCAAGTACTGCAACCCACGACCCCGGCGCCGGGAGTCCAGGATGGAGGAGACGGGCCAGGCCGGATGGCCATCAATCATCCGGGGCACTGGTTGCGCAGCAGGAGGAGGGCAAAGGGGGTCAGAGACTGCCAGCTTCACCTTGGACACGTGGAAGGTGGGATGGATGCGGAGGGAGGGGGGAATAGCTACACGCACAGCCACCGGGTTGATGATCCTGGTGATGGCGTATGGGCCCATAAAGCGCTGTGCCAGCTTCCTCCTCTCGCCCTTTAAAATCACGTCCTGGGTCGACACGTAGACTTGCTGACCAACTCTGTACGCCGGGGCAGGTCTTCTGTGCCGGTCCGCCACGGCTCTGTTGCGCTCCGCCGTGCGTAAAAGCGCATTGCGCGCTGACGCCCAGATGGAGCGGAACTGCCTGAGATGCGCCCGTACTGAGGGGACAGTTACCTCACTCTCCTGCGCCGGGAACAGCGGGAGGTCGTAACCCAGGGACGCCTTAAAGGGGGACATCCCTGTAGCAGAAGAGCGAGCGGTGTTGTGGGCGTATTCAACCCAGGCGAGGTGGTTACTCCAGGACGTTGGTTTGGACGCCGTTACACAGCGGAGCGCAGCCTCCAGCTCCTGGTTGGTCCGCTCACACTGCCCGTTGGATTGGGGGTGATGGCCGGAGGAGAGGCTCACCTTGGCTCCTAAGGCATTGCAAAACGACCTCCAAATGTCTGAGGAAAATTGGGGCCCTCGGTCCGAGACCACGTCCACCAGAATCCCATGCAGCCTGACCACGTGCTGGATTAGGAGGTCCGCCGTCTCCAGGGCAGTTGGAAGACCTCGTAGGGGGACGAAGTGTGCCGCCTTGGAGAAGCGATCCACGATGGTCAGGACGGTGTCGTAGGTGTTCGAGACTGGGAGTCCGGTGATGAAATCCAGGGCGATATGCGACCAGGCCCTGCCAGGGACGGGCAGAGGCTGGAGCAAACCCGCTGGAGGGGCATTACCCGATTTGTTGGTGGCACACACTGGACAGGCCCGGGCGTAGCGGGCAGCGTCCCTCCGCAGGCCCGGCCACCAGAAGGACCGCTGGAGGAGGTCAATCATCCGGGAGGAGCCAGGGTGACAGGTGAGCTTGGATGTGTGCAACCAGTGGATGACCTCCCCCCGAACCGTGGATGGCACGAACAGCCTCCCCTCCGGTCCGCCGCCAGGGTCGGGTTCCACCTCCTGCGCCTTCCGGATCTTGCTCTCGATGTCCCAAGTGACGGCTCCCACGACGCGCGACCTGGGTAGGATGGTGTGGACCGTGTCCTCCGACTCCTCAGGGGCGAATTGCCTAGAGAGGGCGTCGGGCAGACCGTTCTTGGAGCCAGGCCTGAAGGTGATGGTAAATTGGAACCTGGCGAAGAACAAGGACCAGCGCGCCTGGCGGGCGTTCAGGCGCTTGGCAGATCTAAGGTACTCCAAGTTCTTGTGGTCCGTCAGGACCACGAACGGCAGGTCTGCCCCCTCTAGCCAGTGACGCCACTCCTGTAGCGCAAGCTTGATGGCGAGGAGCTCTCTGTCACCCACGTCGTAATTTCTCTCCGCCGGGGACAAGCGCCGGGAGAAGAAGGCGCAGGGCCGTTTGATTCCGTCGTCTGGCAACCGCTGGGATAGCACCGCCCCCACTCCTGTGTCCGAAGCGTCCACTTCCACGATGCACTGCAGCGCAGGGTTGACTTGGCTAAGGACCCGGGAGGAGGAGAACTCCGCCTTCAGCGCCTGAAAGGCAGCCGCAGCCTCTTCGGTCCACCGGAACGGGACCTTAGGGGACGTGAGGCGGGTCAGCGGGCCAACGATGGTGCCAAAATTTGGGACGAAGCGGCGGTAGAAGTTCGCGAACCCAACGAACTGCTGCACCTGCTTTCTTGACGCAGGTGTGGGCCACTCCACCACCGCCTTCACCTTCTCTGGGTCCGGAAGCACCTGGTCGTGGGAGATGATGAACCCAAGGAAGGATGTCGTCTTCGCGTAAAACTCGCATTTCTCGGCCTTCACGTACAACCGGTTCTCCAGCAGCCTTTGAAGGACCCGCCTCACGTGGACCTGGTGCTCGTCCCTGGACTTGGAGAAGATGAGAATGTCGTCCAGGTAGACGAACACAAAAAGGCCGATGAAATCCCGGAGGACGTCATTGATGAGGCGCTGAAAGACGGCTGGAGCGTTGGTCAACCCGAACGGCATCACCAGGTATTCGAAGTGGCCGTTCGGGGTACGGAAGGCTGTCTTCCACTCATCTCCCTCCCGGATCCGGACGAGGTGGTATGCGCTGCGTAGATCCAGCTTGGTGAACCAAGTCGCCCCCTGGAGGGAGTGGAAAGCGGTGTCCATGAGGGGCAGGGTGTAGCGATCCTTCTCCGTTATGTCGTTAAGGGCATGATAGTCAATGCAAGGACGGAGGGATCCGTCCTTCTTACCGACGAAGAAGAATCCTGCCCCCACAAGTGATGACGACGGGCGGATTATCCCAGCACTCAGCGACTCCTTGAGGTATGAGTTCATAGTCTCCTTCTCCGGCGCCGACAGACTGTAGAGTCATCCAGAAGGTAAGGGTGCCCCCTGGCGGAGGTTGATTGCACAGTCGTAGGGCCTATGAGGAGGGAGAGACATCGCCTTGGATTTGCTGAATACCATACCCAGGTCGTGAAATTCCAATGGCACCAAGGACAGGTCCAGGGGCGCAGCGTCCGTAGGTGAGGGAGAAGCAGACGGAGAGCAGGCAGCGGACTGTAGACAGGTGCTCACGCAGAACGTGCTCCATGCCGACACCCCGGCGGACTTCCAATCCAAAACGGGGTTATGGAGGCGTAGCCAGGGATACCCCAGGATGATGGGTGACACAGAGTTGGGCAGGACGTAAAAGGTTATCTCCTCCCGGTGGTTTCCAGAGATAATAACCGGGACGGGGATGGTCTGGTGTGTAACTCTCCCAAGGGAGGCACGAGAGAGGTTGACCAGGGAGATAGGGTTCCTCAGTGCCTGACAGCGGATGCCCAATCGGGTTGCCAGGCTTTGAGAAATAAAGCTGCCTTCTGCGCCCGAATCCACCAGTGCGTGGGTGAGATGCCCAGTGGAGTTGTGGCAGAAACGGATGGGCAGTTTCAATTGTGTGAGGGGACTTAACCGATTGACCCCGCCGTTTGGCTTCTGTGGACAAAGCTCTACCGTGTGTTGACTATCTCCGCAATACATACAGAGATTAAACTCACGGCATCGTTGTCTCTCCGCCGGGGAGAGCTTTGTCCAGCCCGTCACCATCGGCTCCGACTCCTCGGGGCGCGATGGTGGCGGCGTTGCCAGGGGGCGAGCTTGGGGCAGGCGCGACGAGGCTCCACGAGGGCGCGAAGAAGACGACTTCCGTCCCGAGGAGCGCTCGCGCAGCCTGTTGTCCAGACTGATGGCTAGGGATGTTAGCTCCGCTAGCATCTCAGGGATATCTGTCTGCTCTTGCTTGCTTGTTTTTTTTTTTTTTTCTTGCCTTCTGATTGTTGCTCTGAGTGTTGCTATCCCTGTGCTGTTGCAATCCTGGAATTTCCCCGTTGTGGGACTAATAAAGGCTTATCTTATCTTATCTTATCCCGCCCAGCCAGTTCATCCCTCGGATCATCATTGAGACTGCGGAGGAAAAGGCCACAGAGGGAGCGCTCCTCCCAGCCTAATTCCTCCTCCGCTACCCGGAAGTCGACCGCGTAGTCCGCTGCCAACCGGCTTCCCTGCTGGAGAGCGAGAAGCCGATCGACCTGGACCGTCTCGGTACGAGAATGGTCAAAGACTTCCAGGAAGTGTCTCACGAATTGGTCGTATGTGAGGGTGGCATAACTGGGCCTCGCCATTACGGCGTAGGTCCAAGTTAATGCTCGGCCCTCCAGGAGATTCCCGATATAACCAATCCGGCTATGATCTGAGGGAAAGTCTCCGGGCACACGATGGAACACGGACTCACATTGCATTATGAACCCCCGCGCTCCGCCGAGCTTTCCGCTAAAGCGGGCGGGGGTTGGAATGGGCGTGAGCCGAGTTGGTGCCGCCGGAGCCTGCTGGACGGCCACTGGAGCGGCAGGAGCCGCGCCACCCTGACGAGCCGGGGGGAACGGCTGTTGGGGGTCCAAGCGGTCCAGTCGGTTAGTTATATTTATTAATTGATTGAGGATCACCTGCTGCTGATAAGCTATCTGATCCACTCGAGCCTCGAGAGTGGTAAGCCGGTGTGCGAGCCCGCCGTCTGCCGAGCCGCTCTGCTGAAGCCGTACTGACATAACGCATGGCTCAGGAGACGCACACACACAGGCTCAGAGTAGTTCAAATAGTTTATTAACAACAGGAGTGTATGAATGTGTGTCTGCGGGATGTAAATGTGTTGGTGGCGGCGTCTGCTTCGGGCACAGAGGCAGGAGGCCGTACAGCCGGACAACCCTATGGGAAAAGCACAAGGAGAAGGGTGACGGGCACACACCAACACAGGAGATATATGAGCGAGAGAGGAGCTTACTTGGATAGGACAGATGACTGGCACAGCAAGGGACGAGGTCCGGTAGACAGCCACCTGGAGAGCCCGGTGCAGCAGCGAGGAACAGGCGATGGAGAGGCGTAGTCCGCCACCGGAAAATCCACCTGTGCACAGGGGAGCAGACTTGGAAGGGAAAGGAGGTAAGGTCTTCTTACCAGAATGATCAGCTGAGGATGAAAGGAACTCACAGCGATGCGTAGGGAAGTCTGACGGCTTCAGGCCGAAGCTCAGGGCGAGGTGGCTTAAATCCCTCGCCGCTGATGATGTGCAGGTGTGCGTGCAGGTGGCGCCGCTGATGAGCGGCGCGGCGTGACACTTCTGACTGTGCGATTTACATTATCCTCTAATAATGTTAACACCACTGTTGTTAGAGGCATTTTCTGCACTTCTTTGTACTTGCTTTTATATCCACTCATATTTTTCCCCTTGCCCTGTCAAGCAGCTTGGTAAGCAGAACAGAAATCTGCTTCCCTAATTGTGCCAAACAGATTGACTTTGCCAAAAGGAGCTTCATACAGTACGTACTATATACAGTATGTACTGTATATTATTTAGAAACTCCTCCTGTAATGGCTTTTAATACTTTATTTAAATTGTTTTACCCATGAGGGACCCTATCGGGGGGTGAGGAAACGAGGGGTGGGGAGGGGGAAAGAAAAGGGAGAGGAACAAACAGAAGACAAACACACTAACACAGCTGAAACAAACAGAAGACAATCTGTTTCATCTACTAAAAAGGTCTCATCACAAGTCTGGTATCTGCACCTGTTAAAGGAGAGATGTGGGTGTGTGCACGTGTGTGTATATGAGAGCACAGACAAAGTAAGTGTGTGAGTGATTTGCCATCAGCAGCCACAGCATCAGTTCCTCAATTGTGCGACTGAAGTGGATGAGGAAAGAGAACAGTCTTTTCCCACAAACATGACTGAGACTTGTTCAGTGGATGTGTCTCATCTGCAGTCTTACCAGCAGAGAGAGATAGAGGTGCTGTTGGATCCAGAACTTTTTCAGGAGAAACCTGGCTTCACCACGCTGGTTCAGTATAAAGTTCATTTGAAGGAAGATAAGATAAGATAAGATAAGAAAAGATAAGCCTTTATTAGTCCCACAATGGGGAAATTCCAGGATTGCAACAGCACAGGGATAGCAACACTCAGAGCAACAATCAGAAGGCAAGAGAAAAACAAGAGCAGCGAGTATACATATGTACACACACACACACACACACACACACACACACATATATATATATATATATATATATATATATATATATATATAGAGAGAGAGAGAGAGAGAGATTTTGATTTTTAAAAGATCTTTAATAAACACAGTTGTCCATCATTCAATACAATTTCTATGCCATGCTATATTACACAGAAAATTATTCCCCCAAAAAACGCCCAAACAAAAGCTGCCCATCACGAACTAAACAGAGGACATCCTCCAGGGACCAGAGGGTCCTGAAACCTTCCACATCCCCATTCCCCATAAAAAACTGAAAGTCCAGCCTGATTCTGGCTTTAAGTAGCCTCACAAATAAAATTTTGACATCAACATCACTCTCAACATTCTCAAGTTTTCTTCTCCGGCTTACATAAATAGCCAACTTTGCCTGCCCTAAAACAAAGTTCAGTAGTTGACACTTCTGCTTAAAACGACGATTGTACATAAAACCACAAATGAAAACCTGCTTAGAGAAAACTTCCTTAAAAATGTGAAAAAGTTCTGTGAGAAGTTCAAAGAGACCACTCAGAAGCTGACATTCAGTAAAACAATGAAAAACTGTCTCCCTACAGGAACAAAAAACCCACTGATCACTGACACTGCTGTTAATCACAGAAACAAAAGCATTGACAGCTATGACGCCATGCAGGACCCTCCACTGTAAGTCTCCATGCCTCTTAGGGAGAGGGGCTTTATAAAGAGCCCTCCAGGCAGGCCAATGGCCTTTTCCTAGTCTAAAATAGGCTCTCCATGGAGTGTCCACACAGGTGTTCAATCGGTCCTTGTTGAGTGCCATCACCACCAGTCTGTAGAGCCTTACCACTGGCTCCTCCAAAGTCCACACCAGTGGGAGCACAGAATGCCAGTAAGGAGTAAGGAGAGACGTCAAAGTCCATATAAAGCGTGAGAGAGGGAAACGGGTCCGTGCTTTCTGGCTGCAGCGTGCCATTGCTAAAGTCCATGAGTAGGGAGCGCTCAAGTCCATGAAGCTTCTGTTTCCAGTGTACAAGAAGGCCATTGATGAAATGATTTGATCTGACACCAAGATGAGCTGCTAAAGCTGAGGCGTTGTTGAGGCCAGCACCAGCCAGTTCCACCACTTGCTTCAGAGTGAGAATATTCCTGGAACACAGCCTATCAAGGAAGGTCCTTCCAACTCCCGGCAGGACACCAAGGCGACCACCAAAAACCAGCGGCTCCCTCAACAACCAGTAGAGGGAATCGCATGGCCCTCTTTGTTTTCTAAAAAGATTCCATACTGAAAAAAGACTGCGGTAAAAACTGGGCAAAGACAGTGCACTAGAGTTCTTAAAATCCATTAAAAACACAGGGAGGTCTAGCCCAAGCCCAAGGACTCTCTGTAAAATAACACAGGCCAAAGGCCTCCATACCAGGTCCTGGGGGCCCGTCAGCAGTCTCTGTATGAAAGTCAGTCTAAAAGCAGCACCTCTACTAGCTAAATGAATCACTCCTTGCCCCCCCTCCTCTTTGGGAAGAAATAACAGGGCTTGAGGGACCCAGTGGAGTCCACCCCCCCCAAAAAAAGTCCACCATAACAGACTGAATTTTTGACAGCAAACCAGCAGGGGGGTCCATGCACATGAGGCGGTGCCACAGGGATGAGGAAACAAGATTATTTAAAATGAGCACTCTTCCTCTAAAAGATATTCTTGGCCTTAGCCACTTCCACTTATTTAGTCTCCCGTTAATCTTCTCTATGACCCCATCCCAATTTTTTTGCTCAAACTGTTGATTTCCAATAAAGACACCAAGATACTTAAACCCTCCTTTTTTCCAAATCAGCCCACCAGGCAGCGTAAGCTGATTTTCTAGTTTCTCCCCCACCATCAGAGCCTCGCTTTTTCCCCAGTTTATTTTTGCAGAGGAAAGTTGGCCAAAAAGATTAACACTCCTAACCAAAACGTCAATGTCACTCTGCTTGTTTAGCAGAATGACTACATCATCTGCATAGGCCGACAGCTTGAACGTGGTGTCACAGCCAGGAAAAGTAACTCCTGATAGGTTCCTTCTCAAGCAGTGAAGCAAAGGCTCTATGGCGAGGGAGTACAGCATCCCTGAGAGAGGGCAGCCCTGCCGAACCCCCCTCTGGACTTTTAAAGGGGCAGACAGGCTCCCATTTATCTTCAGCACACTCTCAATGTCACTGCACAAGACCCGTATCCTGGCTATGAAGCCTGGGCTGAACCCAAAAGCTGCTAAAATTGTCCATAAATATTGGTGTTCAACCAGGTCAAACGCCTTTTCCTGGTCAATTGAAATCAAACCAGTTTCTACCGCCAATGAACCAGAGACCTCCAAAACATCCCGAATTAAAGTGACGTTGTCACTAATCAGCCTGCCAGGCACACAGTAAGGCTGGTCTACATGAATAAACTCGCTCATCACCTTTCTCAGTCTTCGAGCCAGAGCTTTTGAAAGAATCTTATAGTCCGTGCAGAGCAGAGAGACTGGCCTCCAGTTCTTTAGGCTCTGTAGGTCCCCTTTTTTTGGCAACAGTGTGATGATGGCCCTCCTGCAGGTCGTGGGTAGGGTCCCCCTTTCCAAGCTATCTTGGAGAACCTCCAGCAGGTCTGGACCAAGCAGGGGCCAGAATTCCTTAAAAAAGTCCACAGAGAGACCATCTATGCCTGGTGATTTTCCATTCTGGAGGCTCATTAGCGCCGTATGCAGCTCAGACAGAGACAGTGGAGCATCCAAGCCGGCAACAAGGTCCTCTGAGAGCACTGGAAGACCATCAAGGAAAACCTGGCCCAGTGACGTGTCTTCCCTCCAATCTGCTCTAAACAATTCACTGTGAAAGCTAGCAGCGTATTTCCTGATCTCTGCTGCTGTGGAGATTGTTCTCCTGTCATTGTCCAACAAGGAGTGAATGAGTTTTCTCTGTCCATTTTTCCACTCCAGTCCAAAAAAGTACTGGGAGGGCGAGTCCATCAGAGCTACATCCATGTAGCGTGAGCGGACCAGAGCACCCTGTGCGGTGACCCCTAGCAGGCTAGCCAAGGCTGACCTTTTTGACTTAAGAGCCTCTAAGTGCTCTTGTTTTCCTGTAGAACTGAACAACTCCTCTAGCTCTACCACCTCAGTCTCCAGAACTTTCAAGGATTGGGTCAAGCTACGAGTGACATTTTGAGTGTACTGTTGGCAGAGTTGTTTTATCTGTGCCTTACCAAAATCCCACCACATTTGGAGAGAACTAAAAGAAGGTTTTTGTTCCCTGTGTGACTTCCATACATCATGAAAAACTCCTTTAAAAAACACATCATTTAAAAGTGTATTATTAAAATGCCAAAAAGCACTCTTACACTTTACATTTTCAATAAAAACAGAACAAAACAGCAGGCAGTGATCAGTGAAACCAACAGGACAGATACAACTATTTTTAAAAACACTCATTTGATGTTTAAACCCATAAAACGGTCTAACCTAGCCATAGATAAAACGTTATCTTTAGCATGGCTCCAGGTGTACTGCCTCTGGTCCCCATGATGCGATCTCCACACATCGGCCATTTCCTGTGTCTTCACCAGTTCCCTCAGCCTATTGGCAGAAGCAGGGTGAGGCTCCTGATGGTTCCTGTCTAGTCTGTGGTTTAATGTACAGTTAAAATCACCCCCCAGAAATAAAAAACTATTTGGATTACAGGATCTAACCGTATCTGATAGCACATTAAAGACCCTGATCCTCTCTGCTCTCTGTGTTGGCACATACATGTTTATGAAAACCAAGTTCACGTTTTCAAACTGTACCTTTAGCAAGAGTACATGTCCTTTCACCACCTCTTCTACCTCATAAGAGACAGGCACACAACCCCTAGAGAAAAGTACAGCCACCCCCCCACTGTTACTGGATTTGTGGCTAAAAAAAATGCAGCCATCCCACTCTTTTCTCCACTGGCTCTCAATGTCTACAGTGCTGTGAGTCTCCTGGAGCATCAGCACATCAAGTTTCTTTAAATTAAAAAGCTTGTATAAAGAGGCCCTTTTTACATCATCCCTGGCCCCATTTATATTAAGAGTGCCAATTCTAAGGTGGGGCATTAAAAAGGATAAAAATAAGGTACAGTAAAAAAACACACACATAGCATAAAAGGGAAGAAACAAACTAAGAGTCAATATGACTGTTAGTAATTTGTGATTTCAGTTTAACAACCAGTTTCTTTAAACGATATATTTCCTGATCAGTGAAAGTCTCATTCCCATCATTCAGTTTCATAAACTTGCGAGCTGATGCCACAAATAACTCCAGATCTGGAAAGTAATTTTCCACTTTCACAGCTCTGCTCCCCTTAGTCACCTGGAGATATTTCCTAATTTTGGTAAAACAATAGGAGCTTTGCTCCTCCTGCGTCTGCATCAGTTCAGACTCAGCTCCACTTTCATCAGAAGCGCTCTCATCCAGTAATTCTAAATTCCCAACCCTACTAGATTTAGCAGAGCTCTGCAAGTTTTCAGCACTTTTTCTTTTTTGTGCAGCTTTAAAAGGATCCTCCTCAACAAAATTACATTCCTGCATTTCTTCGTCAAATGCAACGTTTGTCATGCAGTGTTTACTCTGAGTGTCCGCCACAGCCTCAAACCGCTCCTCCCCCGCCTGCAAAGTCTGTTCATTCATGTTCTTTCGTTTAACTGCACTCATTTCGCCCTCCACCTCTTTACTCCGGGTGACAGGCTCATCACAATGATCGGAGCTGCCGCCAGACAGAAATTCCCCACCATCACTGTTTGGGGGGGCAACTACCCCAGCACAAGCGGACGCGGACGCGGCCGCTCCCGCAGAAGCAGAAGCAGAAGCGGACGCGGCCGCAGCCGCGGCCGCCCCAGCAGAAGCAGGCACCACAGCGACATCTGCTGCACCACATGTAGCGCTACCCTCCGGACCACCAGAAACAGCGGCGTCGCCTTTCTTACTGCCAGTGTTCTTTGTGTTCACCTTTTCAGGACATGATCTAATGAGATGGCCCTCTGCACCACACGCAAAACACTTCATGGTTTCAGATGTTGCAAAGACTAAGTAGCTGAAGCCCTCAATCCTGAAATTAAAAGACACGTTCAGTTCAGCAGAACTGTCTTTTAACACCATGAAACACTGCCTCCTGTGACACACGACATGCTTCAGCAGGGGTGATTTACTACCCAGAGAGACCATTCTGATGGGGGAAACAACTTGGCCAAAACGGGACAATTCTCTTATCAGCTGATCGTTTTTAATGAAAGGAGGAGCATTTGAGATGGTGATCCTCCTAGACGGGTTCACCAGTGGTAGAACAGGAGTAAAAGTGTCATTTATGACAACTCCCTGTTCCACCACCTGATCAGCTTTTTCAGTGGAATCCAGAAAGATGACAATTGCACTATTCATCCTTGACGCTGACTTTATGCCGTCATGCCCAACCACCTGTCCTACAGCGAGGCCAGCCTCTTCCACAGAACAGGGAACTGTCAGCAGGATTCTCATGCCATGCCGCCGGGTCAAGCGCTCAAACTCCACACCACTGTCAAACACCGGCATGATGCTGGCCGGGAAAAACGGGCAGCAGAAGCTACCGTTCCCCGACACACTCACTCCAACACTTACACCCCAGCACACACACACTCAAACCACTAAATACTAAACACACACACCTCAACACACACGATAGAGAAAAGTTAGAAAAAACAAAGTTTAGAGTACTCACTCAATGCCACTCCACACCCCTGCTCCCACAAATGCTCACGCATGCGCACGAGAGAGAGAGAGAGAGAGAGAGAGAGATTTTGATTTTTCAACACACCTTTATTGTCACAAATTCAACAGAAAAACACAACAACTAAAAGAAGCAATGGAAAAGAAAAATGTCTCACTGACAAGAAATCAAAGACACAAGTAACCAAACGAGGAAAACTAAAACAAAAAACTTGCTTCTTACATCAGGATTATACCATAGATAATTTTCCCCTCCTTAACACAACACAGGATGTGCTTAAAGCACCACATAGCCTCAAAGGTTTCAACATTCTGCATCAGATGATAGTAATTGTAATCAATCACTATTCGAGCCTTAATCATGCCAACCAGTATGTCTTTTACATTACAATCCAGCAGTTGTTCAATTTTTCTTTTCCTACTAACATAAATAGCCATTTTAGCCTGACCCAGGATGAAATTTAAGAGTTCACTCTTTTTCTTAGTCCTCTGTCTATATGGAAAGCCCAAGATAAAAATCTGCTGGGAAAAGACTTCTCCAAACAGATAAAACAGCTTCCCCAAAAAAACAAACAACAATTGCAGTCTGTTACAGTCCAGAAAACAATGGAACACAGTTTCTTTCTGAGGACAAAATGGACAAACCTCAACAACATTTGGGTTTAAAAGAGAGATAAAAGCATTTACAGCCACAGCACCATGTAAAACTCGCCATTGTAGGTCTCCAACCTTCTTAGTTAATGGTGGTTTATAGAGTGCTCTCCAGGCAGGCCTCACCTCAGGACCCAGACCCAAGTGTTTCCTCCATGGTGTATCAGCTCGACCTTTTAACTTATTCACATTTAGAATTTTCACCAAAAGTCCATACATTTTTTTACCAGGAGAGTCACAAATGTTAATGTGCTCAGAGTTTAAAAACACACCAGTGCCATCTTTAAAATCAGGAGATAAAATACTAAAAGGAAAAGGTTCATCAGCAGTTTGTACAGAGTTTTTGCAGTGTAAAACAATAGCAGAGTGTTCTTCTGCAGACAGGCAGTCTCTCCAATCTTTCAACAAGTTCATTATAACTCTGACTGAAGAGACGCCAAGAGCCGAGCACAGGGCAACAGCATTGTCCAAGTTAGGACCACATAAATTCACCAAATGTCCCAGCGTTGTAACCTTTGCAAAAATAAACTTTTTTAAAACAGAAGGTCCTAAAACATTGCCCACATCAAAACGGGTCCCGAACACAAGTGGTTCCTTTAAAAGCCAGAAAGGCGACAAGGAAGCCTGGGGAGAGTTCTTTTTAAAAAGTCCCCAGATTTTAAAAGCACTTTGGTAAAACTGGGGAAGTTCTGGGAGTTTTTGGCCCCTTAAATCCATTAAAAGCAGCGACTCCTCTAGTCCAAGCCCTCCACAGCGAGCCAGGACAGCCCTGGCAATAGGTCTCCACACAAGGTCAAGGGGGCCACTCAGCAGTCGCTGAATGAACTGCAGGCGAAAGACAGCCCCCCTGCTGGCCAGATGGATGAGCCCTTGACCACCTTCTTCCCTCGGTAAAAACAGGATACTCTGTGGAACCCAGTGAAGACGGTCCCAGAAAAAGTCCACAACTATAGATTGCACTCTGGCCAGCAAATTGGGTGGAGGGTCCAGACAAGACAGTCGATGCCACAGCATTGAAGCAATCAAGTTGTTGATAATTAAAACACGACCTCTGAAGGACAAGTTTGGCAGAATCCATTTCCATTTTTTTAGTCTTCCTTCAGTTTTTTCTAAAAAACACTCCCAATTTTTCTCAGTAAAAGTCTGATTTCCTAAAAACACACCAAGATATTTAAAACCACCTTGTGTCCACGAGAGGCCACCAGGTAGGGCAATTTTTTGTGGTCTCCCCCCCACCACAACAGCTTCACTCTTACCCCAATTCACTCTCGCTGAGGAGCACTCACCAAAAAGATTAACAGTTCTTAAAAGGTAGTCTACATCGTTTTGATTTCTTGTAAAAACAACAACGTCATCAGCATAGGCAGACACTTTAAAAACAGAGTCAGAGTTGGGGACTTTAAAACCAGTGAGGCCTTGCCTTAGTTTACAAAGGAGGGGCTCAATGGCAAGAGAGTACAGCATACCTGAGAGGGGGCAGCCCTGTCGGACACCCCTCTCAACTTTGAAAGGAGCACTCAAACCACCATTAATCTTAAGAATACTCTCAATGTCTCTATACAAAGCCTGGATCATGGCGATGAACCCTGAGCTGAAACCAAAGGCCTCTAATGTCTGCCAAAGGTATGGATGTTCAACTCGGTCAAACGCCTTTTCTTGGTCTATTGAAATAAGACCAAGTTCTTTGACCAATGAGCTGGAGAGGTCCAAAACATCACGAATTAAAAAAATGTTGTCTGTAACCAACCTACCAGGTACACAGTAGGTCTGGTCTACATGGATGACCTGCTCCATCGCCTTCCTCAGTCTGGTAGCCAACACTTTGGAGAGAATTTTGTAGTCAGTACAGAGGAGGGCCACCGGACGCCAGTTCTTAATGTCTTTCAAGTCGCCTTTTTTTGGAAGGAGGGTGAGGACTGCTCTCCTACAACTTAGGGGCAGGTGACCCTTCCGCAGACTGTCAGACAGTACTTCCAGCAAGTCCTCACAGATCTCAGACCAGAACGCCTTGTAGAACTCCGCTGGTAGGCCATCTATCCCTGGGGCTTTTCCACACTGAAGAGACTGGACAGCCACTGCCAGTTCTTGCAGAGTGATCCCGCTCTCCAGCTCCGCATTCACGCCAGCCATCACTTTTGGCAAGTCCGTCAAAAAATGACTCAGTGCGTGTGGATTCTCAACAAATTCTTTCTTAAAGAGATCCTTGTAGAAAGCAACTGCAAAGCGACGGATCTCCGCAGACTCATGGATCGGCCGCCCGTCCTCGGAGCTGAGAGAGTGGATCATCCTCCTCTGACCATTCTTCCTCTCCAGACCAAAGAAAAAATGAGATGGAGCGTCCATTAGTGCAATGTTCTGGAACCTACTGCGTACCACAGCGCCCCTGGCAGCCACTCCCAGTAGGTCAGTTAAAACAGACTTTTTGCCATTGAGGGCCTCAAAATGTCCTCTTTCTCCTGTGGAGCCTGCCAAAGACTGCAGCTCCACTACTTCTCTCTCCAGGTCCCTGACAGACCTGGCCAAGTCTCCAGAGACATTGCGAGTATACTGTAGGCACAGATTCTTTATTTGGCTCTTCCCTACATCCCACCACTGCTGCAAAGAACTAAAATTTGATTTTGTCAATTTAAAATTACTCCAAAAAAACATAAAAGCAGTTTTAAAACTGTTATCCGATAAAAGTGACGTGTTAAAATGCCAGCATGCACTACTGCACTTTATATTCTTGATAAAAACACAACACTGAACCAGGGAATGATCTGTGAAGCCAACAGGGACTATAAAAGCACTTTTAAAAATGCTAAAATGGTGCTTAAAACTGTAAACCCTATCCAGTCTAGCTAAGGACAAAATATTGTCCTTTCTATGGCTCCACGTGTGCTGTCTAGCCTTGCCATGAAAATTTCTCCACACATCACACAGATCATGAGCTTCTATGAAACCTTTTAAAACTCTTTGGGATGCAGCATGTGGCTCTGGGTGATTCCTATCCATAAGAGGATTTTCTGTACAATTAAAATCACCTCCCACAAATAAAAAGTCATCATTACTGCAATTTTTGATCGTATCATCTAAAATATTTAAAAAGGCCAATCTTTCTGTGCCTACGGTTGGAGCATACACATTTATAAAAACAACTTTCACATTCTCAAAAACAGCTCGAACTTTTAAAATGTGGCCTGCAATTATCTCATCAATGTCATAAGAAAGTGGAATAAAATCTCGAGAAAATAAAATACCCACCCCACCACATTTGCTGCTTCTATGACTAAGAATAATTTCACCCCGAAATTCCCTCCTCCAGTCAGCAGCATTGTCCTCAGAACTATGAGTCTCCTGAACAAACAGAACATTAATTTTCTTGCATTCTGCAAGAGTAAAAACACTCGCTCGCTTGGACATTTCTCTTGCTCCATTGATGTTGAGCGTGCCAAAATTAAAACTACACATGTATATAAGAGGGCAAAGCCAATACAAAAACAGAAAAGAAAGAATGAGCGATAAAAGACTAATCATCCTGGGCAATTTGGTTCTTAACTTTTAGTACAAGCTTTTTTAGTCTGTAGATCTCCTGATCAGTGAAACTTTCCTGCTCAAGCTCTCCCCTATTTTTCATGTAGGCCCGAGCAGAGTCAACAAAGCGTTTTAGATCGGGGAAGAAGCTTTCAACTTTAACCATTCTGACCCCCTTAGTGTCCTGCAAAAACTTCTGTATTTTTGTGAAGGGGTAACCGCCTCCACTGGCCACATCATCACTGCTTTCACCATCACTCTCTATCTCAGACCCAGCATAAGAATCTGGCTGAGATAGAGAAACCTCAGAACTGTCTTTGACAACCCTTTTTACTTTGACCCTCTGCTGTTTGGTTTCCAAATTCTTCCGCTTGATGGGGATTTTACAAAACTCTTCATCTATTTCGATGTCATCCTCATCCTCCAACACTGACTCAGCCACCCTGGTAGCTGTCTCTTCCTGCTTCTCGCTCACCCTGTGCTGTGCTTTTATATTTATCTTTCTGGTCCCACCATCTACCTGGGCCTCATTTGGCTCCTCTGTCTGACCCTCAGCGTCATCCCTCTCGGTAATCTCACCCTTGTCTGCAATGTTGGTCTGTGCAGCAGCCCCGCGATGTGCTTTAACTGTTGTTGCTGTTTCAGTTATGATCGACAGGCCGGCTGCGGAGGGCGGCAAAGCCGCCCCGCCGCCAGACAGCCTCGCGGCCTCGGCCGAAGCGCCGCCACCAGACGGCCCCGCGGCTTTGGCCGAAACGCCCGACGGCGCGGCAGCGCCGTCAGCCTCGGAGGGCAGCAAAGCCGCTCCGTCACCAGACAGCCCCGAGGCCGCACTAGCGGCCTCCCCCGAGTGATCACCCCCCACTCCCTGAGGGCATGATCGAATCAAATGTCCCTCCATTCCGCAGCCGAAACACTTCATATTATCGGAGGTGACGTGGATGGTGTAATCAAAGCCGTCAATCCGGTATTTAAACACGAGGTTGAGGCTTTCCTCGCTATTCTTTAAAATCATGAGCACCTGTCGCCTAAAAGACATGACATGCTTTAAACGCGGGGACTTACAACCGAGAGGGATGTGCTTAATCGGGGACAAAAGCTGCCCGTGTCTCGACAGCTCCTTCTCCAACAGCTCATTCTTTAAAAATGGTGGGACATTTGAGATGGTAATTCTCTTCGCGGGATTCACCAGAGACAGAACAGGAACCAGTGTGTCTTTAATCACAACCCCACTCTCCACTACCCGGTTAACTTTTTCAATACTATCCAGGAAAATCACCACGGCACTATTCATTCTAGAAGCTGATCTAATGCTTTCATAACCGACCAGCTCCCCCACAGCCAGACTACATTCCTCCACCGAGCAGCTGACAGCCGGTGTCAGTTTGACAGCATGGCGGCGTGTCAGCTGCTCAAAACCGGAGCCTCGCTCCAAAACCATGCTGACCAGCAGAGCTGGCAGCAGAAACCCCCCTCCCAAAACGCCTACCCCACCCCAGCTACAGAAGACAACAAAAATTAAGATTATTTAACAAAAAAACACCTTAAACACCAAAAGATAGAGAAAAGTTTGAAATAATTCACTCACGCTGTCACACGCTCTCAGCTCGCACTCACGACCACACCCACTCAGAGAGAGAGAGAGAGAGAGAGAGAGAGAGAGAGAGAGACAGTGCGGAGCATTGTCGCTAGATGGAATAAATATGTAAATATATAAACACACAGTGCGGAGCACTGTAGCTAGATGGAATGAAACAGCACAGCCGTCTACTTAGTTATCCTACATGGTATGATTATGTACCCATACATATTCTCACCCTCCATAGCGACCGGTATTTTCCTAGTTGTGTACCGGAGGGGAATTGTGTAAGTCTATTGCATCTTTTGCATTCAATACTATTAGGTTGTCACGTCTTTTTGCTATCTCTGCAAGCAGCCCTGCTTAGGTTGTACAGTCTGACAGCCGTAGGTAGGAAGGACCTGCGAAACCTCTCGGTTGTGCACCTAGGATGATGTAGTCTGCATGTCACATCGAGATGGTGACATCCTACAAGTACCTGGGTGTTCATCTGGACAATAAACTAGACTGGTACACAATACCGACGCACTCTACAAGAAGGGACAGCGCAGGCTGTTCCTACTGAGGAGACTCAGGTCTTTTGGTGTACAAGGGGCGCTGCTGAAGTCATTCTATGACACGGTGGTGGCATCAGCCATCACTTTTGGAGTGGTCTGACAGCCGTAGGTAGGAAGGACCTGCGAAACCTCTCGGTTGTGCACCTAGGATGATGTAGTCTGCTGCTAAATGAGCTCCTCAGTGCATTCAGTATGTCCTGCATAGGGTGGAACTCGGACTCCAGCAGAGATGACAGTTTAGCCACCATCCTTCTCTCTCCCATGTCCTCCACTGGGTCAAGGCGTTGCCCCAGGACGGAGCTTGCTTTCTTGATCAGTTTGTTCAGTCTCTTCCTATCGGCTGCTGTAATACCACTGCCCCAGCAGACCACTCCAAAAGTGATGGCTGATGCCACCACCGTGTCATAGAATGACTTCAGCAGCGCCCCTTGTACACCAAAAGACCTGAGTCTCCTCAGTAGGAACAGCCTGCGCTGTCCCTTCTTGTAGAGTGCGTCGGTATTGTGTACCAGTCTAGTTTATTGTCCAGATGAACACCCAGGTACTTGTAGGATGTCACCATCTCGATGTCTGTTCCCTGTATGTTTACTGGTACTGTGAGGGGTTGTCCTTGCCTGCGGCAGTCCACCACCAGCTCCTTAGTTTTCCTCGCGTTGATCTGGAGGCAGTTCCGATGGCACCAGTCCACAAAGTCCTGGATAAGCCCTCTGTACTCAGCTTCATCTACGTTGGAGATGAGGCCAACGATCGCAGAGTCGTCAGAGAACTTCTGTAGATGGCAGTGTGTTGTGTTGTGTGAGAAGTCTGCAGTATAAAGGGTGAACAGGAAGGGAGCCAAAACCGTTCCCTGGGGGGCCCCCGTGCTACCGATGATCGTGTCGGACACACAGTCCCAGGTTCTCACAAACTGAGGCCGGTTTGTGAGGTAGTCCAGGATCCATGATGACAGGTGCTAGTCCACCCCTGCGCACAGCAGCTTGTCCTTCAGGATCATCGGTTGGATGGTGTTGAAAGCACTGGAGAAGTCAAAGAACATGAGCCTCACCGCATTCCCGGGCTTCTCCAGGTGGGACAGAGAATGGTGAAGGAGGAAGATCACCGCATCCTCCACCCCAATGCCATGCTGGTAGGCGAACTGCTATAGATGCTATTCCCTGTGGAAAGTGTTATAGAATCCCTGAACATTTGGTCCCAAAGCTCAAGCAGGAGATTGAGTTGATGTTGCAGCTGGGGATAATTGAAGAGTCAGCTAGCGAATGGTGTAGTCCCATTTTGCTGGTCCCAAAGAAGGATGGGCCCTTGAGGTTCTGCATTGATCTTAGATATCTAAATGTAGCTTCAAAATTTGAGTCTTTCTCCATGCCCCGAATGATGAGCTGTTGGAGAGAGTGGGCAGGGCTAAGTTTATTACCACACTAGACCTGAGCAAGGGGTATTGGCAGTTGGCTTTGGTGCCCGAGACTAAAGAATTGACAGCCTTTAAGACACCTTATGGCAACTTTCAAATTTAGAGTTATGCCATTTGGCCTCCAGGGGGTGCCTGCGACATTCCAAAGACTCATGGACCAGGTATTGAGAGGTGTATCGTACTTTGCAGCTGCCTACTTGGATGACGTGGTCATCTGCAGTCAGACCTGGAAGGAACATGTGTTGCATTTATGGCAGATCCTTCATCTGATTAAGACAGCTGGACTGACCATTAATCCAAGCAAGTGTGCCTTTGGACAGCAGCAGGTGGAGTACCTGGGTCATGTTGTTGGACAGGGGGTTATTAAGCCACGAGAGGGAAAGGTGGATGCCATTCAGGCCTATCCTGGGCCCACTACAAAGAAAAAGGTATGTTCATTTGGGTTTGGTGGGATGGTACAGTAAATTCATTCCCCATTTTGCTGAGAGGACAGCAATTCTTACTGACCTCACCAAAGCTTCAGCACCAAACAAGATGAAATGGACAGAGGAATGTGGCAGAGCCTTCGAGGATTTGAAGGGTGCTATTTCTCGTGATGGTGTTCTTTATAGTCTGGATTTTGCTTGTCCATTTATTCTCCAGACTGATGCTTCAGGAGTGGGCATTGGAGCAGTGCTTCTGCAGGAGGTGAAGGGAGAAAGGCGTCCAATACTGTTGCTGAGCCGTAAGCTGGACCAGGAGACTAGATACTCTACGGTGGAGAAGGAGTGTCTTGCCATGAAGTGGACCATTGAATCATTGAGGTATTTTCCACTTGGTCGTCATTTCACTTTAGAGACAGCTCATTGGGCCATAAAGTGGCTATACAGGATGAAACACTCCAAAAGTCGTCTCACAGGGTGGTGTTTGTCCCTGCAGCCTTATGATTTTACAGTTCAGTATATGGCAGGGAAAGCCAACCTGGTGGCAGACAGCCTTTCCAGAGTACATGAGTTCTAGAGTACTGTACTCTTGGGGGTGGGGGGATGTGATGACTGAGTGTCGCCACTGGTAAGGACCTCTTTAATTAGATGGTATATTATATGTGCAAGGGAATTTATAACTTTCAAATGTTGGAATATATTCTCATGTATAAAAATACACAGAGTTGGAAGTTGTAAATGGTATTTATTTGTGGGCTGGATATCTGTTTTCTGGGTGAGTTGAAGTCCACCTGTGAGATAAAGAGTTAATGTTCATAATTAAGTCAGTTGTGTGAGGTTAATAAAAAAAACCACTTAGCTTTGCCAGCCTGCTTCCTGGCGGTGTCTCGGGCAAAAGATTCCCCGGGGGCTCGAGCGCCTTGTGGAGGGTGCCAGGAGGAAAAAGTCTGCAATAGATGAGTAGAGGGGAAGTTGGTAGTGGATTTAAATGTAACTAAGGGTTTGGCTTGCTTGCAATCGGATAATCATGAAAACCGGTACTACCTGTCTCATGGGTCGGGCCGTTGGCGACTCAACCGGCATCCCCGCCCTTCCGAGGGCATGGAGGGTGAAACAGGGCATCCTGGCAGAACTAAAAACTATATCTGTCACAGGTCTGTGGTGGACCACTCCCAGTTACACAGGGTGAGACTGGACATCCTGGCAGATAAACACAACTGTCACAAGATCTGTGGTGGACTGTGCCATTCGGTGCATCGTGACATGCACTACACAAAGAGCAGAGATAAACAAACCTATCATCTGGTCAGTCACTGCAACAGATACTGGAGTCAGTTTGTCTTGGCTTGTCCTAGCCACTGATATTACCTTTATCTGCCAAGAATTTGCTGCTAGTCCAGCAAAAGCTAGCAGAACTCAAATACTTTAATAATAATAATGCATCGGTTTTATATAGTGCTTTATCATATATACTCAAAGACGCTTTACAATTAGGTACATTATTCATTCACTCCAGACAGACAATGGTAGTGGCAAGCTACTTCTGCAGCCACAGCTGCCCTGGGGCAGGCTGACGGAAACGTGGCAGCCAATCTGCGCCAACGGCCTTTCCGGCCACCACCGAACATTTTATACATTTATACACATTCATACCCAGTGTTATGGGCACTGGAGGCAATGCGGGTGAAGTGTCTTGCCCAGGGACACAACGGCAGGATATCTGGGGAGAGCGGGATTCGAACCGCCAACCATCGGGTTATTAGACGACCTGCTCTACCTCCTGAGCCACTGCCGCCCCACACAAGAAGACATGGATGCACCCAAGATCCAAGCACTGGCACTTAATAAACTACATCATAGTCAGGCGGAGAGACAGAAGGGATGTATTGGACACCAGAGCAATGAGAGGCACTGATCATGTTATGCTGAGATCTAGATTAAGGATTTGCAGATGAAAACAGCACTGCAGGACGTGTGTGAAGCCACCACGGAAGCTAAACACTAGTGAACTGAAAGGCCAAAAGAAGCAGGAAGAGCTTACACAGGAACTGGATGAAAACTTAAAAGACTGGGACAGCAACAACTCAGAGAATGACATAGAAGAGAAATGGGCAACACTTAAGGATACAGTGTATCAGACTGCGAGTGATGTATTAGGCTACCCTGAGAGGAAACATCAAGATTGGTTTGATGAGCATGATGAACACCTGAAGAAACTACTAGAAGTGAGGAATACAGCTAGGCAGGAAAACCTACAGTGTAACACAAGGCCGAAGAATTCAATTCACTTCAACTTTATTTATTTATATTTCACAACAACAGTCATCTCATAGCACTTTCAACTGTCGGGAGAACCCCCACAGTTGCAGAAAGACCCAGCAATCAGGCGATCCCCTGTGAGCAAGCACTTGGCGACGGTGGAGAGGAAAAACTCCTTTTTAACAGGAAGAAACCTCCAGCAGAACCAGGCTCAGGGAGGGGCAGTCATCTGCTGTGACTGGCTGGGGGGTGAAGGGACAGAGAAGATGAAAAGAATCAGAATCAGAATCAGAATCAGCTTTATTGCCAAGTATATTTACAAGTAAACATACGAGGAATTTGACTTGACATTGGACGTGCACGTTAGGCGCATCCAATGACGCGGCAGCCATGCAAGGCGCCTGTCATACAGTGGGGGTAAAGAGGGGAAGGGAGGGGGAGGTTGGGTGATCGTCACTTCCTTGTGGTAACGTATCGTCACTTCCTGTTTTGCTGTCTGCCTGTGTGGTTTGCTCTCCAGCTCTCGAGCGACTAGCTATGGCTACTAGCTCTCCTTCCTCTCCTCCTCTGGTGTGCTCTCTCTGTCAGATGTTTAGCTACACCTCTGCCTCTTTTAGTGATAACGGTAAATGTAATAAATGTTGTCTTTTTGAGGCGCTCGAGGCGAGGTTGTCTGATTTGGAATCCCGGCTCCGCTGCATTGAAACACCGTCTGCGCCAGTTAATCTCGACGGACGCCCATTAGCTGCAGCGGAGCTAGCTAGCTTAGGTCCCCCTGTCACCGGTTCCCCGGCTCTCCTCTGCAGTGAGGAGACTGGGTGGGTGACGGTGAGAAAGAAGCCTAGTCGCAAAGCCCCGGTTCACCACCAACCTGTTCACGTTTCTAATCGTTTTTCCCCGCTCAGCGACACACCCGCTGAGGAAAAAACTCTGATCATTGGCGACTCTGTAGTCAGAAACGTGAACCTAGAGACTCCAGCGGCCATAGTCCAATGCATTCCTGGGGCCAGAGCAGGCGACATCGAGTCAAATTTGAAAATGCTGGCTAAAAGTAACTGTAAATATTCCACAATTGTTATTCACGCCGGCATTAATGACATCCGTCTCCGGCAGTCGGAAGTCACGAAACTTAATATAGAATCGGTGTGTGACTTTGCAAAAACGATGTCTGCCACTGTAGTATTCTCTGGGCCCCTCCCCAATCTGACCAGTGATGACATGTTTAGTCGCTCGTCATCCTTAAACCGCTGGCTGTCTGTGTGGTGTCCTAAAAATGACGTGGGCTACATTGACAATTGGAGCTCTTTTTGGGGAAAACCTGGTCTTATGAGACGAGACAGCATTCATCCCACTTTGGATGGTGCTTCTCATTTATCTAACAATCTGGCATCTTTTTTATCCAAATTTCCAAAACCCTGACTACTCAGAGTTGGGACCAGGAAGCAGAGTCGCAGTCTTACACGCCTCTCTGCAGCTCCTCTTCATCCGCCACCCCTCAGCTTAGCCCGTCTTCCCCATCAGAGAATCGTTGTCTGCTCCCTCCAAAGTAAATAAAAATATAATGTATAAGCATCCCAAAGTGATAAAGCAAAATATTGGTAAAACTCAAATTAAACATAAAGCCTCTAAATTGAATGATTTGGCCTCTGTTCCTCCTCATAATTTAAAAATTAAATGTGGTTTATTAAATATTAGGTCTCTAACTCCCAAGTCTCTGTTAGTCCATGATCTGTTAATTGATCATCAGATTGATTTAATTTCCCTTACAGAGACTTGGTTAGGACAAGAGGATTATGTTGGTTTAAATGAATCAACTCCCTCTGGTTATTTAAACTGTCAAAATCCCAGAAGTTCTGGTCGTGGAGGAGGAGTAGCATCAATTTACCATTCCAAATTACTAGTTAATGTAAAGCAAAAAACATGTTATAATTCCTTTGAGGGCCTGGTCCTCAGTGTTGGGCACTTTAGCAATTCCAGGTTAAACCCAATTTTATTTGCCATAGTTTATCGTCCCCCATCAACCTATTCAGAATTTTTATCCGAATTTCCTGATTTCTTAGCTGATTTAGTGCTGAAATCTGATAGAATAATTATAGTAGGGGACTTTAATATACATGTGGATGTAGATAGTAACTGCCTTAATGTGGCTTTTAATTCAATATTAGACTCGATTGGATTTTCTCAGAAAGTAGGAAATTCTACTCATTACCTCCACCATACATTGGACCTTGTTCTGACATATGGCATAGAAATAGAAAATCTTGTAGTGTCTCCTCATAACCCTGTACTGTCAGACCATTGTCTGTTAACCTTTGATTTTACTATTTCTGACTATTTGGCTCCTAAAGAAAAATATTATCACAGTAGATGCCTCTCAGATGATGCTGTTTCCAAATTTATGCAGATTGTTTCCTCTATGCCATGTGTCAACACAACGGAAATAAGCTATAGACAGCTTGCTCCTTCTGTAATTGATAACATGGTGGATAGTGTTTCAGCTTCTCTGCATCAGGCTCTAGACTTGGTGGCCCCCTTAAAAAAGAAAAAGTCTAATCAGAGATTTTTAACTCCTTGGTTCCACACAGAAACTCGTAGCTTAAAACAGAAGACTCGTCAATTAGAAAGAAAATGGCGCTCTACTAATTTAGATGAAATCTATTTAGCTTGGAGAAATCATCTTTTAATTTATAAAAAATCTCTTAGAAAAGCTAGAACGAGTTATTACTCTGCATTAATAGAAGAGAACAAGAATAATCCCAGGTTTCTTTTCAGTACTGTAGCCAGGTTGACAAAGAGTCAGGACTCTGTCAATCCTAGCATCCCCTTAGAGCTTACTAGTCAGGACTTTATGAACTTTTTCAATAATAAAATTTCATCCATCAGAGATAAAATCAATCAGATTCTTCCCACAGTTAACTTAAATACTGTAACTACTACAACTCCTTCTATTGATGTCTGTCTTGATGAGTTTACTCCAATCAACCTTTGTGAGTTAGACAAAATAGTTTCCTCATCCAAACCTTCAACTTGTCTTTTAGACCCTATTCCTACCAGGTTATTTAAAGAAGTCTTCCCACTTATTGGTAGCTTTATTCTTCATATAATCAATTCTTCATTAACTTTAGGCCATGTACCGCAGGCTTTTAAAACGGCTGTAATTAAACCCTTACTCAAAAAGCCAACGCTAGATCCAGGAGATTTAGCTAACTATAGACCAATCTCTAATCTCCCTTTCATTTCAAAAATCTTAGAAAGAGTTGTTGCTACGCAATTATTTGACCACCTGCAGGGAAATGGTTTATTTGAGGAGTTTCAATCTGGGTTTAGAATCCATCATAGCACTGAAACAGCCTTAGCGAAGGTCACTAACGACCTCCTCATTGCATCTGATAATGGACTAGTTTCTGTACTTGTCCTTTTAGATCTTAGTGCAGCTTTTGATACTATTGATCATAATATTCTACTTGATAGATTAGAACACTATGTTGGACTTAATGGAACTTCGTTGCAGTGGTTTAGATCTTATTTATCTGATAGGTTCCAGTTTGTTCATGTAAATGATGAGTTTTCTCTCAGCTCAAAGCTTAGTCATGGAGTTCCACAGGGATCTGTGCTTGGCCCTACTCTTTTTAGTTTATATATGCTTCCGTTAGGCAACATTATTAGAAAGCACTGTATACATTTTCACTGTTATGCAGATGACACACAATTATACCTGTCAATGAAGCCAGATGATACTAATCAATTAGCCAAGTTAGAAGCCTGTCTTAAGGAAATCAAAGTTTGGATGACTTGTAATTTCCTGCTATTAAATTCAGATATGACTGAAGTCATTCTTGTTGGTCCAAAAAACCTTAGAAATTCCTTTCCAAATCAAACTTTCAGTTTGGATGCAGTTACTCTTTCTCTTAATAGCTCTGTGAGGAACCTTGGAGTTATTTTTGATCAGGATTTGTCCTTCAATTCACATATTAAATTTGTTTCTAAGACTGCCTTCTATCATTTGCGTAATATTGCCAAGATTAGGAGCATCTTGTCTCAGAGTGATGCTGAGAAGCTGATCCACGCTTTTGTTAGCTCGAGATTAGATTATTGTAATTCTTTATTATCAGGCTGTCCTAAAACATCTTTAAAAAGTCTTCAGCTGATCCAAAATGCTGCAGCAAGAGTTTTAACAGGTACTAGAAAGAGAGATCATATCTCTCCGGTTCTGGCCTCCCTTCATTGGCTTCCCATAGAGTTTAGAATTAAGTTTAAAATCCTTCTTCTTACTTACAAAGCTCTAAACAATCAGGCTCCTTTTTATTTAAAAGATCTGATACTACCGTGTCATCCTAACAGAGCACTACGCTCCCAAAATGCAGGTTTACTTGTAATACCTAGAATCTCCAAAAGTACAATGGGAGGCAGAGCCTTTAGTTATCAAGCTCCTCTCCTGTGGAATCAGCTGCCAATCTGGATTCGGGAGTCAGACTCGATCTCTGTTTTTAAGAATAGGGCTAAAACCTACCTTTTTGATATAGCCTACAATTAGGGAGGGATCATGTGTTTCTGAACCCTCCCTTAGTTATGCTGCTAATAGGTTTAGTCAGCCGGGGGACCTCCAGTAATGCACTGGGCCTCACTCCTTTCCTCACTCTCAATGAAATATTTTTTTTTTTTTGCTGGTCATTAACATTTGTTTGTTCTCTCCCATAGATTGAGTCCCCATCGTGCTGTTTGCTCTCTACATGTCTGTTCTTTTCTTCTTCTCTGTCCCCTCACCCCCCAGCCAGTCGCAGCAGATGACTGCCCCTCCCTGAGCCTGGTTCTGCTGGAGGTTTCTTCCTGTTAAAAGGGAGTTTTTCCTCTCCACCGTCGCCAAGTGCTTGCTCACAGGGGATCGCCTGATTGCTGGGGTCTTTCTGCAACTGTGGGGGTCCTCCCTACAGTTGATAGTGCTATGAGATGACTGTTGTTGTGAAATGGCGCTATATAAATAAAGTTGAATTGAATTGAATTGAAAACACAATAGGCAGAGAGAAAAAAACATAGTTAATCAGAATAACGCTCGTATAAGCTCATAAAGCTCAATGAGCCAAATTTTGACTACACAGAAAAAAAACCCTCTATGCACAATTAGCAGACAATATAGATCACACAAAAACAAGAGTTGAGAGAGGCAGTGTATGTATGAGTCAGTATATATGTGTCAGTCGTGTAGTGTTGTATGCATTTGTGTAGTGTAGATGTGACAGTTGCTAGTGAACAGCAGAGGGTGCCTCCAGGCAGTGGATAGATGTTATAATCATGTGACTTATAAACAAGTCCGGAGTCTATCTCTTCGCTTGCAGATGAAGGCATATGGGCTGTCCTTGAGAAGTTCATCCGCTGAAACAACAGCAACTGTCTGTCGATTGTTTGGGTTAGCAGCCGCCACTACTACCTTATCTCATCAAGGAGGAATGTAAACAGGGCATCAAAACAAGGTCAAATCTACACAGCTCAGAGCCCACGGAGAATAGAATTTTCCTCTCTCATGCGCTTGTGCTTCATAATTCCATATACAGGCTTAAACAGACATTCCATGGAGAGCACAGGGCTCCAGATGTATTCCTCCGCTGAATCACTGTCATTCAGTTCACCATTTGCCGTTAATCGTGCCCTCCCCAACTGGTCAAATTTGATGAAGGAGCTTGCCGGGTCTGCTTTGATCAGCTTTCTCACCTTCCTTCAATTTCTGATACATCAGGGAACTTCACAGCCAAAAAAAGAAGTCCTGAGATCATAACCAATAATATTTCCTGCCAAATCTCCACAGACGCATGAATTCCAATGTCCATGAGTCTCCTCGTTGGGTTCCAAACTTTATTCTGATTCTGATTCTGATTCTGATTCCTCCTGACCCGATCTTCTTTTAAAGTGGTGACAATCACAGTTAAGCCGCTTTCCAGATCCATAATTTCCATTTAGATTAAGATTCAGCAGAAGAGCGACTAAACACAGACAAAAACGCAACATTGCAAGCTGGGATCAGAAGGGAGATAGAGGATTAGAAGGGAGAGGAAAGAAAAGCGTCTACTCTCTCTCAGAGCCGGAAGTGAAGTGTGAAAAGAACAGACACGTAGAGAGCAAACAGCACGATGGGGACTCAGTCTATGGGAGAGAACAAACAAATGTTAATGACCAGCAAAAAAAAAATATTTCATTGAGAGTGAAAAAAGGAGTGAGGCCCAGTGCATTATTGGAGGTCCCCCAGCTAACTAAACCTATTAGCAGCATAACTAAGGGAGGGTTCAGAAACACATGATCCCTCCCTAATTGTAGGCTATATCAAAAAGGTAGGTTTTAACCCTATTCTTAAAAACAGAGATCGAGTCTGACTCCCGAATCCAGATTGGCAGTTGGTTCCACAGGAGAGGAGCTTGATAACTGAAGGCTCTGCCTCCCATTGTACTTTTGGAGATTCTAGGTATTACAAGTAATCCTGCATTTTGGGAGCGTAGTGCTCTGTTAGGATAATACGGTAGTATCAGAGCTTTTAAATAAAAAGGAGCCTGATTTTTTAGAGCTTTGTAAGTAAGAAGAAGGATTTTAAACTTAATTCTAAACTCTATGGGAAGCCAATGAAGGAGGCCAGAACCAGAGAGATATGATGTCTCTTTCTAGTACCTGTTAAAACTCTTGCTGCAGCATTTTGGATCAGCTGAAGACTTTTTAAAGATGTTTTAGGACAGGGGTCACCAACGCAGTGCCCGCGGGCACCAAATCGCCCGCAGGCCTGTTCTAAAAATAGCACAACTCGCAAGTGAGCTGCGTCTAAGATGTAATTTTTTCTGCAGCTATTTTTTAAAATCACACTTGCATTTATATAGATTTTAAAATGACAATGTCTTAAAAATAAAAAAATGAAAATATGTTTATTATACGTAAAGTTAAGGTGAACTCTGACCTAGTTCAAAGGTCAGTATCGTGCGCATGACAAAACCTTCGCGCTTGTGGAGCGTAAGCTAGCGGGCAGTGAAGATGGTGGGCGGAGTGCAGTTTCCTAGGCCAAAAACATGGCAAAAAAAAGAAAAAAAATTTATCATTTTCAAAGTGAGCGGGAGGAAGAGTTCTTTTTTACTACCGTGAAAGGAAGCTGCGTGTGTTTCATTTGCGGGGCGACGGCGAAGCGCCACTATGTGGAGCAACACTTCACTACCCACTCTTTTTTTTTTTTTTTTTTGACTTATCTTGTACCCGTAGGTGGATTTGTTCTGCAGTCCGGTGACAAGCCACCAGCTGCGTGCGCAAGCGCCCCTTAACTCCCTGACCTGCATGTTTCTGCATGAAAAACCAGAACATGCACACTCCACACAGATCACTGTTGGCCGGGGGCAGGGATCGAACCCACGATCCCTGCGATCCCCCGGCCGAGGGTAAACTGCTGCCGCGGTGCTAACCACTGCGCCACCGTGCATATAAGCACTCAGCGCTGTTTAGCTTCTTCTCATGAAAGGACAGTGCTGGTTATTACTCAAGCATGATTCTTGGGAAGAACTGTATGGATATAATTCCAATGAAGAAGAACACAAAAGTGTGTTTATTAAATGTAACAGATTTTGAGCAGAATTGCAGCAGATTTGTTCAGTTAAAAATGTGATAAGATTTATTTAATATGAAAGTTGATTTTTCTTAAATGTTGCATAACTTTTTCAAACATGGTTCAGCATAGTTCATGAATTAAAAGGGTTTAGTTTTTTATGGTTAAAAGGGACTGGTGAAAACTGGACATTTTTTTAATGAAATGTAGAAGTGATCATCTGAACAATTGCTGAGATTAATAAAAATAAAGTGTTGAATATTGATCTTGTCTGTTACCCACTCTAAGTTATTGATAATTATTTATATATATATATATATATATATATATATATATATACACAATTTGTTATTTTAGAGGAGTGTGTCAAGCTGGTGCCCTTCACATGACTCGATACCCATGAAGTAGCTCTTGGTTGCAAAAAGGTTGGTGACCCCTGTTTTAGGACAACCTGATAATAAAGAATTACAATAATCTAATCTCGAGCTAACAAAAGCGTGGATCAGTTTCTCAGCATCACTCTGAGACAAGATGCTCCTAATCTTGGCAATATTACACAAATGATAGAAGGCAGTCTTAGAAACAAATTTAATATGTGAATTGAAGGACAGATCTTGATCAAAAATAATTCCAAGGTTCCTCACAGAGCTATTAAGAGAAAGAATAATCACATCCAAACTGAAAGTTTGATTTGGAAAGGTATTTCTAAGGTTTTTTGGACCAAGAAGAATGACTTCAGTCTTATCAGAATTAATAGCAGGAAATTACAAGTCATCCAAGCTTTGATTTCCTTAAGACAGGCTTCCAACTTGGCTAATTGATGACCATCATCTGGCTTCATTGACAGGCATAATTGGGTATCATCTGCATAACAATGAAAATGAATAAAGTGCTTTCTAATAATGTTGCCTAACGGAAGCATATATAAACTAAAAAGAGTAGGGCAAAACTTTGAAATTTTATTATTGAAATAGCTGTTTTATTATTAAAACAGCTATTTCAATAATAAAATTTCATCCATCAGAGATAAAATCAATCAGATTCTTCCCACCGTTAACTTAAATACAGTAACTACTACAACTCCTTCCAAACATCTGTTTGGATGTGTTTACTCCAACTGACCTTTTAGAGTTAGACAAAATAATTTCCTCATCCAAGCCTTCAACTTGTCTTTTAGACAAGTTGAAGGCTTTTAGACAAGACTTTTTTTTTATCTAGAAAAGCTGTGTTGTTGCCTAGTTGTTTTTTTTTTGTTCTTTTTTTTGTTCTTTTTTTTTGTTTTTCTTTTTTTTTTTTTTTTTTTTTACTTTTTTCTGTCACACTTGGTCTTAGCTTTGTTCTGAATTGTAATCGCTCTTGTTTTGTTTTTCTTTTGAATTTTTGGATGGAATATGGGTGGGTAATATAAGCTGCGGCTTCAGCCATCACCCATTTCGGATAACTTTTGTTGAACTGGATAATCAGAGGAGTTATTGCCTAATTTGACCTTGTTGGATTTTATTTCCCCCTTTTGCTATACTATTCAGTTCCTTTTAACCTGTACTATCCGAAATAAAGATTCATTCAGATTCATTCATTCAGTTCCTAAAGTCCTGACTAGTAAGCTCTAAGGGAATGCTAGGATTGACAGAGTCCTGACTCTTTGTCAACCTGGCTACAGTACTGAAAAGAAACCTGGGATTTTTCTTGTTCTCTTCTATTAATGCAGAACAATAACTTGTTCTAGCTTCTCTAAGAGATTTTTTATAAATTAAAAGATGATTTCTCCAAGCTAAATAGATTTTATCTAAATTAGTGGAGCTCAATTTTCTTTCTAATTGACAAGTCTTCTGTTTTAAGCTACGAGTTTCTGTGTTGAACCAAAGAGTTAGAAATCTCTGATTAGACTTTTTCTTTTTTAAGGGGGCCACCAAGTCTAGAGTCTGATGCAGAGAAGCTGTAACACTATCCACCATGCTATCAATTACATAAGGAGCAAGCTGTCTATAGCTTATTTCTGTTGTGTTGACACATGGCATAGAGGAAACAATCTGCATAAATTTGGTAACAGCATCATCTGAGAGGCATCTACTGTAATAATATTTTTCTTTAGGAGCCAAATAGTCAGAAATAGTAAAATCAAAGGTTAACAGACAATGGTCTGACAATACAGGGTTATGAGGAGACACTACAAGATTTTCTATATCTATGCCATATGTCAGAACAAGGTCCAATGTATGGTGGAGGTAATGAGTAGAATTTCCTACTTTCTGAGAAAACCCAATCGAGTCTAATATTGAATTAATTGCCACATTAAGGCAGTCACTCTCTACATCTACATGTACTGTATATTAAAGTCCCCTACTATAATTATTCTATCAGATTTCAGTAATAAATCAGCTAAAAAAATCAGCAAATTTGGATAAAAATTCTGAGTAGGTTGATGGAGGACGATAAACTATGGCAAATAAAATTGGGTTTAGCCTAAAATTGCTAAAGTGCCCAATACTGAGGACCAGGCCCTCAAAGGAATTATAACATGTTTTTTGCTTTACATTAACTAGTAATTTGGAATGTTAAATTGTTGCTACTCCTCCTCCACGACCAGAACTTCTGGGATTTTGACAGTTTAAATAACCAGAGGGAGTTGATTCATTTAAACCAACATAATCCTCTTGCCCTAACCAAGTCTCTGTAAGGGATATTAAATCAATCTGATGATCAATTAACAGATCATGGACTAACAGAGACTTGGGAGTTAGAGACCTAATATTTAATAAACCACATTTAATTTTTAAATTATGAGGAGGAACAGAGGCCAAATCATTCAATTTAGAACTTTCATGTTTAATTTGAGTTTTACCAATGTTTTGCTTAATCACTTTGGGATGCTTATATATTATATTTTTATTTGCTTTGGAGGGAGCAGACAACGATTCTCTGATGGGGAAGACAGGGGCTAAGCTGAGGGGTGGCGGATGAAGAGGAGCTGCAGAGAGGCGTGTAAGACTACGACTCTGCTTCCTGGTCCCAACTCTGAGTTGTCAAGATTTTGGAAATTTGGATAAAAAAGATGCCAGATTGTTAGATAAATGAGACGCACCATCCAAAGTGGGATGAATGCTGTCTCGTCTAATAAGACCAGGTTTTCCCCTAAATGAGCTCCAACTGTCAATGTAGCCCACGTTGTTTGCAGGACACCACACAGACAGCCAGCGGTTCAAGGATTATGAGCGGCTAAACATGTCATCACTGGTCAGATTGGGGAGGGGCCCAGAGAATACTACAGAGTCCGACATTGTTTTGGCAAAGTCACACACTGATTCTACATTAAGTTTAGTGACTTCCGACTGCTGGAGACGGATGTCATTAATGCCAGCGTGAATAATAATTGTGGAGTATTTACAGTTTCTTTTAGCCAGCATTTTCAAATTTGACTCGATGTCGCCTGCTCTGGTCCCAGAAATGCATTTGACTATGGGCGCTGGAGTCTCTAGGTTCACGTTTCTGACTACAGAGTCACCAATGATCAGAGTTTTTTCCTCAGCGGGTGTGTCGCTGAGTGGGGAAAAATGATTAGAAACGTGAAGAGGTTGGTGGTGTACCGGAGCTTTGCGATTAGGCTTCCTTCTCACCTTCACCCACTCAGTCTCCTCGCTGCTGAGGAGCCGGAGGACCGCTAACGGGGCCTATGCTAGCTAGCTCCGCCGCAGCTCGGGGTCGTCCGTCAAGAGTAACTGGCGCAGACAGCGTTTCAATGCAACGGAGCCAGGAATCCAAATCAGACAACCTCGCCTCGAGCGCCTCAAAAAGACAACATTTATTACATTTACCGTTATCACTAAAAGAGACAGAGGTGTAGCTAAACATCTGACAGAGAGAGCACACCAGAGGAGGAGAGGAAGGAGAGCTAGTAGCCACAGCTAGTGGCTAACCCAAAGCTAACAAAAACACTGATGAAAGGTGAACAGAAGGCTAAAGAGGGTGATTAGGTGACATGGAGTGCACACACAGGTGCAAGAGGCTTGATAAACAGAAATGAGAACTAACGGTAGATGGAAAAAAAAAGTGGTTAAAATACAATTAAAAGCTAAAACCTCAGGAGAGTGAGGAGAGCAAACCACACGGACAGACAGCAATACAGGAAGTGACGATACGTTACCACAAGTGACATTGCCCCAAGTGACGTTGAAGAAGAAGAAATACTCAAAGGCTCAGAGTGAGCTACAGAAGTACACCAGAGAGATGAAGTCCAACTGGTGGGATGAAAAAGCGGAGAACCTTCAAACTGCAGCAGACAGGAAGGACATGAAAACATTCTTCACAGGTTTGAGAGAAATCTACCGCCCTAAACCAAGAGGATTGATCCAACTAAAGGCTATGGATGGTGAAACGGTTTTGCAGGAGAAAGACAAGATCCTGGACAGATTTGCAGACCACTTTGACCAACTACTAAACAACCCTGGAGATCTCACTGAAGAGGCTAAAGAAGCTCTAGTGCAGCGACCAGCTGTATCAAGTCTGGATGAACCACCAAATTTTGATGAACTAATGGCAGCTATCAGGACAACACAGGATGGTAAAGCTCCAGGAAGGGATGGAAGTGTGGAAATTTATTTATCTATCTATTTGTTTATTTGTCAGGGACAGTGCAATAAACATAGACAAAAAAGAAAATCTGATGTGTTGCACAGAGAGTGTAGTAGGGTAAAATATGGAATATTAATAAATAATAAATATGATCAGGTATGAATTATTTAATTTCTATTGATGTATTGGAATCTGAGATCAAATCTCATTTCATATACATCAGAAAAGTTAATAACACTCGTGGGGCACCAGCTTCTATCTCTAAGAAGCAATTTAATCTTTAATTTCACTTTATACCCGTTCAATCACCCAATAAATTAATCAATAATCAGTCTCAAAAATTTTCTGTGAATTCAATAGCTGTGCTTGAAACAGACTCAGAATGAAATAAATTCTCAACAACTTCTCTCATTTTCACATATTTATTAAACGGAATGATTAACAGACATTGCAGTAATTTTATTAATCATAAAATCAATCTTGTAAATGATAGATTAACAATGTCAATATTTTTGGAACCAGGGTTAAACTGAGAAATGAATCTCTATCAGTCTGAGTTAACAGATTATGGAAACAACGCAAATTTATGGAGAAAGTTTACTAATTATATGAAAAGTCCTGGATTAATCTTAAGAAAATAAAAACGGAATTTTAATGAAAAGGAGAGTTATGTTAAGGGCTTCTTAATTTGCATCTGATTAGATACACCAATTATTACCGAACCTCAGACGTTTTAATTCAGCAGATGAATTAAAGTTTGCAGCTCACGTGATTCCCGTTCGGCGTCGTCCTCACGAAGTTTTGAAGTGTTGTTCAGGGGCAAAACCCAGAATATTTGTCCCGCAAATATTCTCTTGACGATGAATGATATTCATGAAATCGTAAGTTGGATCTCGATGGTTGAAATCCTGCAGAAGCGCGCTGGTTCCTCAGCTGCGCGTGATGTGGGAGCTGTGTCTCCTCAGAGGCCTTCGATAATAATTAATTAAAGATATCTAATCCGATCTCAAATTGAAGAGCTTCGGACTTTAGATAAAAATCATAGCTTCTGGAATGTGATTGGTCAAGAAAAATATTATAAAAATAAAGTCAAGATTAAAGTTTACATTAAAGTTAAACAAACGGTGATTTTACAGAAAGTTTAACAAAGAAAAAGAGATGAATAAAAATTGGAGTTTAACTCCGATTAAGAATTGAGCTCAAAGAAATAGGAATTCCTAGGCATTTAAGAGAAAAAGAAAAACATTAAAATACAAAGTTACATAAACAAATTACGAGTTATCTGCTCTGTGTTCAGAAAAGCGGCACGTGGTAGAGTCTTTGTTCAGACAGTCCTTTGTTCTTCCTTGCTGTGTGTAGACAATAGACTTCAGAGAGATGAACGAGTCCAAAGGGAAAGAAGATTGGTGGAGAAGGGCGAAGAGAAAAGAGAGCGAAGCAGGGGTCTCCCTCCTATTATAAAAGTTCTGTTGAGCTATCGCGGGCTTCCAGGATCTCAGCCAATGAGTGTCCTTCGTGGGTGTCCTTGATGAACTTTTAGTCCAATAACAAACAGTCTACAAGGGACCAATGAGATGAAGAAGGTGGGGTCTCTCTGAAGACTGATGAAATGTGATATCAGTCCAAATGAATACACACAATTTTAAATACATTGGAATATACACACTTATGTATAACTAAACTAACCTTAGTGTATCTTATAAGCAGCGCTTCTAAATCAACATGCAGGAATAAACATTCATTTAAACATTAACATGCATATATATATAAAATCACAGATTAATGCATTTCACACATATTATTGATTTTCCACATTAAAAACATCAGAGTTCATTTGCTTTTCATAGTCCTGAACAGAAGAGAAGGTTTAGAATTGAGTTTGTAATAATGTACTTTAAAATTCACTGGTTAAATCCAGCATGTCCCAGAGTTTAAGGAAATTTTATTGAGCTGTGGATCCATGTTTGGCCAAGTCTGTTGCATGTTTATGGGGGCAATAAAAGCAAAGCCAGACATTGGGGGAATTCCTTAGGCTGGTTTTAACAAAGGAATGGGATTTCAGCTGTGGCCTGGGGGGAAAATCCATTTCTTTGTCTTACTCCTGGGTGAAACAAAATGTCTTTAAGCAGAAGAATAATTATTGCTGAGCCAAAGTGAGATGATGCTACAGTGTATAGCATTAAGCTAATTTGCAACTCTTGTCCCTGGATGGGCTTTAGAGAAAAGAAACAGATAAAAAGAGAAAAAGATGAAGAAAAAACAAAATGAAAACAGTATAAACAATATCCACATACATCATTGCAAATAAAATTATAAATACACAATATAAAAATTCAAATTCAAAATTCAAATTCAAACGTTTATTTCAAACTCAGGGTTCATATTAAATGCAGAACTAAAATGAATATAAAATAAATAGATAAATAAAAGTATATACAGATCAGCAGACACTCAGCACTCTTGTAACAACAATAACATACAATATTGGGCTCAGTATAAGATGGAACGCCACCACTTCCAAATGCTGGAGTGAAGTGTGAGTGACGAGTTGACAATTGCTGATATAAGATGATTGTTGCATGCCAGCAGCCTTCTCATAAAACTGTAAACATTCTTACGTATCAACTCGCCAAAAAACGGAATATTCACAGACACAAACATCTTGCTTGCACTCAACCTTCGTGGTACATCTAGCAACCTTCTTAGGGAGTTATTATATGCAATGCGGATTTTGTTCCTGACACCAACATTGCTATTAAACCATAAAGGCGAGCAGTACATTGAGGTACAGAAGGTCTTGAATAACATACATTTGACATCAGGAGAACATCTGTGGAAATTTCGCAACAGTAAGTTTGTTTGAGCATATAGTTTCCTGAGTTGCCTGTTACAATCAACATTGGTCTTATCAGATTCAATCCACACACCTAGGTATTTGACTTTTTCAACAAAGTTCAAGCTATGACCACAAAGTGGCATAGCAGGATTCGACGTATTGACACCCTTCAGTTTGAAAGCCATACACATAGATTTAGTACAGTTGAACAAGATGTCATTTTTTTCACCAAATTTTTCACATACCGAAAGGAGATGTTGCATCGCTGCAGTAGACAAACTTAACAAACAGAGGTCATCAGCATAGAAAATGTGATTTAACAGTGCACCGTTAAAGGAGCCGCCCACATTAGTATTGTTCAACAGTACACTAAGGTCATCAACATAGACATTAAACAACAAGGGCGACAGTACACCACCTTGTTTAACACCGTTGGTCACATGAAATTTGGATGAGGTGACATTGCCCCATCTAACAACCATAGACTGCCTTCTGTACCAGTATAACAGGATGCTAACAATGTAAATAGGAATGCCTCGGTCGATCAGTTTTCTGAACAAACACCAGTGGTTGATCCTGTCAAAAGCTTTGCTGGCGTCTAGGAACGTGGCATAGACACTAGTGGATTGGCTTCTGAAGTAGTCAACAAATTCATGGAGTAGGTAAAGAGCCTTGTCAGTTGAAAGAGCTGACTTGAAACCAAACTGATTGTCGTTTGTCCACAAATAATCCTCAATTCTGTTCAGGATTAAACCCTCTAACAGTTTAGATATAACATTTGCAATAGCTATAGGTCTGTAGTTGTTCATGTCAGACAGACTGGCACACTTGTTTTTCACCAAAGGAATAATAACAGAGTCCATCAACATATCTGGCATGTAACCATGAACAAACATACAATTAAAACACAATGACAACAGAATACACAAATTGAAATCAGCATTGATGAGGCATTCACTGGTGAGACAGTCAGGGCCAGCTGAATTGCCTTTCTTGAGAGCTTTGATCAGGGAAGCAACTTCAACAGGAGTGACAGCAGAAATATCAGAGGCATCGAACATGTCGTTATACAGGCGCATATCGTGCATAACAGAATCCTTCATTGAACCATTCTTGACTGAGTTGAAAATAGCTTCATATTGACATTTCCACTTTTCAGCAATATTAGCATCACCAGTCACACCATCTATAGTGTTTGATCTAACAGACCGGTGGGAGCTCATAGCCTTCATTTGTTTCCAGAATTCTACCATGTTCAGTTCACTCATGTGACTAGCTAGCTGGTCACATTTGATACTTTCTTCATTGCGCCTGCATGCTCGTAGAGCATATTTGAACCTAGCCCTACAATTTTTCATGTTCTCAAATATTGGACCAGAATGTGGTTTGCTATTACTCCTCCACCACAAAAAAGCATCCCGAGCAGCTGTGTGAGCCTCGCTAACAACATCATTCCAGCCTGGGACGTTATATTGGGTGGCTGCACTGTGGCTACTCACGCAATAATTTAAAGCATCAACAATATCACTGTAAAACCTGTCGATATCGTCCCTGTGTGCCGCACAATTACGGTTGTGACACCTGATGGCGACCGTAGGAGCACGGATGTCACAGAGTTTCCTGCGAGTAAGTTTCTTATATCTGGACAGGTCTGACGCTGTGGCATCATGCCATTTGTATGTCCTACTGCCCGTTGTGGCTGAGGGAGCTCCCCGGGGTCTACTTACAGCACTAGATACCTCAATATCCATATGTAACGGATCTCGTCACAAGTGTAATGATTCTTCTTTTGGGACACCCTTAAGCGGCCGTGATCGGGAACATCAATACGAGCGTATGTGCGGCATAGGGACCACGATGACACCAGACTGCTGTTTCCACAATTTATTTCTGTTAGAGAAATAAAACAAAATGCATCACGCTCCGTCTGTACCTCGATCCCACACAGGCTCCCACAGCAAAGCAACGCGATACTGTCTGGGAAAGGAGCTCTAAAATAATTTTACAATACAAATAAAAAAAATAAAAATAAAACACATTTCAAATAATAAGATTTTTCAAAAACACACATACCTGTAGACGAAATAAAACAAAATGCATCACGCTCCATCTGTACCTCGAGCCCACACAGGCTCCTACATTCACAAAAACATGGATTACACAATGACACAAGCTGCTGGAGTCACTACAGAACCTATATTGGCGCGAAACTCTAAAATGGCGCCCACCGGACTCCCAATGTGCGCCGAAACATCTATAAAACTCTCATTTACAACACAAACAACAAAAAAAATACACTACAGTGACATGTCAAATTAATAACGGACAATTACAAACCAAGGTTACAGTTTAAATGATAAGACTAACGAACGATACGATTATTTAGTGCCAGCAGCGTTTGGACACAACTTACCCACAGCAAAGCAACGCGATACTGTGGGGAAAGACTAAACTACCGGAGCCTCGAAGGTACAGGAAGAGCGGATGTGAGAAGTGTACTGCCAAAATAAAACACTCAAGTAAAATAAAATTCACAATATAAAGAAAAACATAACTGATAAAAAGAAATACTTAGAGTACATTTTTGACTCCGTTACACCCACCCCACTGAATTTTACTGAACTTGAGCCATAGCTACACAGAATTCACTATAATACACAAAACACCCGGGGTTAGATAAAGAACACCATTTGACAGAGAGTCCCACACAAGGACGAAGTGGCATGAGAGCAGCGCATATCTCTCAACCCAACCACTGGTAATGGAGTGCCTTGTACACCCCACCAAAAACCCCAACTATAAGTGTAGCAAATGCTCTTGAACAATAAAATAAAATAAAATAACCGAACATTAAAAAAAAACAAAGCTAAGGCCACAAAAACATAGTCCACACATGTGACATTTAATCAGTCAGGGTCTGAAACATGGACCTACAAACAGCCTTAACATTAAACCTGTCATGAACCACATCCTGCCTGGACATTGTCTGCACTAGTCTATTTACAGGTTTAATCAGGCGACCAAATCTTGACCTGATTTGAGGTTGTGCATTTGGACGGTGACAATGTGTACGTGACGTCTGGTCAACAGTACAGCGAATAAGGGGAGTGTCTGTCTGTCTCTCGGAGTCAGGAACAGAAACTAGTTGACTGTCAAGTGTTTGTCCACCATGAGTATCAGTAGCAGCTGTAGTCACAGGTCTAGAGTCAGAGGACATGGGATGATCTACACCTTGAGCAACATGCGCAACTGACGAGTTCTGGGGGTCAGAGGACACACTTGTCACATCAGAAACGTCTACCTGTGACACAGATGGTTCAGTGAGCTGCGTGATCCACTCAACAGTTCTCCTTTCAGAGTCAACATGTTCTGGATCAACTAATGGTTCACGTGTTTCTCCACATGAAGACGGATCACCTGTACCAGCCTCACTCTCTCCCTCGAAGAGGTCCACAGATGAGTCTCCCTCATCACCAACGTCTGTAGCTAAGGTGGATGAACCATGGTTGGACACATCGCACACATCCACCACAGGAAGAAAATTTACCAGCATCAACAGATTCCTGTGGACCACTTTCGTCCGTCCAGTAAGAGTGTCACAAATCCTGTATGTATGGGTCTGTGGGTTCACATCCATTACAGTGTAAACAGTTGATTCCCACTTATCAGCAGTTTTCTTTTTGCCTCTCTCCTTTCTGTTGGCCAAAAGCACCCTGTCACCAATCTCAATCCTGGATCCTTTCACTTTCCTGTTGTAAAGATTAGCATGTCTGTGTTGCTCCTTAGCAGCACGGTCCTGAGCAACCATCATTGCTTCTTTTAGCTCACAGGTGAGAGTTGCCACATACTTGTCATAACTGGTTACATCATTATCGTGAAGAACAGAACGAAACATGACATCTACTGGCAAACGGGGCACACGGCCATACATGAGGTAAAAAGGAGGAAAGCCAGTCGTCTCATGGGCTGTACAGTTGTACATAAATGTCAAAGTCTGCAACCGTCGTGGCCAGTTAGCTTTCACCTCTGGGGACAGTGCACGAATCATCCCACCCAGTGTCCTGTTAAACCGTTCGACACTCCCATTTCCCATTGGGTGGTAAGGGGTAGTGTGAGATTTCCTGACACCGGACACTTTGAGGAGTTCACTGATTAACTGACTTTCAAAATTAGGACCTTGGTCACTGTGGATTCTTTCTGGGAATCCAAAGACACAAAAGTACTTGTTCCACAGAACATTTGCCACTTGCTTAGCTGTTTGATCCTTACAAGGAAAGGCCTGAGCCATCCTGGTAAAGTGATCTGTTATCACTAGGACATCAATAGACTTGTTCCTAGAGTCTTCAGCTGACCAAAAGTCAATGCAGACCAGCTCCAGCGGTCTAGATGACAAGATGCTCTCTAAAGGAGCTCGTCCCTCAGGTTCAGCTGACTTGCTGAGGACACAACGCTGGCAGTGTCTGACATGGTCTCTAACATCTCTCTCAAGGGTCAGCCAGAAAAATCTCTGTCTGGATAAACTGAGGGTTCGCGACTGGGCTTGATGACCAGCATCATCATGCACGCCTTTCAAGACCTCATCCTTAAGTGAGTCTGGGACAACATACTGAAGCCGTTTGGACATGGTTCTCTGGTCTCTTGAAACTCTGTACAGAACACCATTGCTCACAGATAGCTTATCCCAGTGTTTCAGATATTTAATCACTGAAAATGATTCTTTCACCCTTTCTCTCCTTGAGGGTCTCCGATGTCTCTCAACATAAAACAGGATGCGAGAAAGAATTCCATCCTCCAACTGTTTGTCACGCAAAGCCTTTTCAGAATAGGCAGGCAACGGGTCTTGACCTGGTGGGACTAACTAGGGCAAAAACTGCAAGGCTTCAATTGCCCGGGCCCTCAGACCAGCATCCCACTCAATGTGTGACTGCATCACAGCAGACACTTCTTCTGAATTCACAATCTGAGTGTGTACCCGGGAGGTATGAGCATTGTCACACATCGCATCCACGTGATCACTGGATGAACGAAAAGCATCCTGAACAGAGGCAGTAGACACATTTTTGACTTCACTGAGGAGTTTTACATATGGCTCATTGAACAGTCTGTGACCAATATTTTCCTTGACAAAAGGCACACGGCTTAATGCATCAGCCACAATGTTCTGCCGCCCTGGAACATACTTTATGTCAAAGTCATACGCAGCCAACTTGGCTACCCAGCGTTGTTCACAACAGTCTAACTTGGGCTTTGTCAATATGTGAGTCAAAGGATTGTTGTCAGTCCAAACAGTGAATTTGTGACCTTTTAGCCAATGACTAAACTTGTCAGTGATGGACCATTTCAAAGCCAAAAATTCCAGTCGGTGCGCTGGATAGTTTTTCTGAGACTGTGTCAGTGACTTACTGGCAAAAGCAATGGGCCTGGCATGACTTTCACCTTCCTGGACTTGGGACAGAACGGCACCTATCCCATCCAGAGACGCATCAGTTGAAAGCATGAAGGGACGGTCAAAGTTAGGATGAGCCAAGACCACAGTGTTAACAAGTGCAGATTTGAGACTTTCAAAGGCATGTACAGTATGTGCTCTTGGGTCCAATCAGAAGCACAAAGCTTTCTGCAAGCCATCTTGGTTTTCTTACATCTGCCTTTAAATTTTCCACCTTTCAACAGGCTGAACAATGGCTTGGCAATGGCAGAATATCCTGGCACAAAATGCTGATAGTAATTAACCATCCCCAAGAAGGATCTAAGTCTTTTTTGGGACGGTGTCACACCATCAGTGTCCATAAGGTCAGCACAAGTCATTTTTGCGATGTTTTCAACCTTACTAGGGTCGGTTGAAACACCATTCTCATCAATTACGTGACCAAGAAACCTCACAGATCTCCTGAGAAAAAAACACTTTTTGGGTGCCAACTTCAAGTTGTGCCTACGCAGCCTGCTGAACACCATCTCAAGGCGCTGCAATGCACTCTCCTCATTCGATGCAAAAATCAGCAGATCATCCAAATAGCACAACAAAGTCAAGTAATTCTGGTCACCAGAAATGGCAGTCATCATGCGCATAAAACTAGCAGGACTACTGCATAATCCCTGGGGCAGGCGATTGTACTCATACAAGCCCATCGGAGTGGTAAAAGCAGAATACTTCCTGTCATCCTCATGAAGCGGCATGTTGTAGAAGCCGGACGTTAAATCCACTGTGCTGAAGAGGCAGTTACCTCCCAGTGCTGCCAGACAATCTGCCTGGTGAGGGAGAGGGTGAGCATCTTTCAGAGTCCTCTTATTCAGCCAGCGAAAATCCGTGCAGATGCGGAGGTCGCCATTCTTTTTCCACACAAGAACCAAGGGAAATGCATACTCGCTAGTCGATTTCCTGATAATGTCTTTTTCCTCCATTTCGTTTAGCACCTGTCTTAATTTCTGATACTGACTAGGGGGTACACGCCTGTATAGGAGTCTGAATGGTTTATCATCAGATAAATGTATACAGTGTACAAAGCCCTTAGCTTCTCCACAGTCTAGGTGGTGGCGTGAAAAGACATCCTCGTACTGAAGTACCAAGTCAGCCATTCTCTTTTTGCAGTCCTCTGACACTTGGCATGCATTAATGTCTATGTCACAAAGCCCCACTGACTTGAGTTTTTCTTTTACAGACTCCATACCAGCATCACATGCCGTTGTAGACTGTGTGTAGCAGGTCACTGGTACACTAGACTGCTCAGCTGCGTCCACGTCTTCAAGGGCTACACATGTGTAGACGTCGGCTAGCTTTGCATTGCGCCGTAACAACACAGGCTTGTAGGACGTGTTGATGAGTTTGAGCGGGACCCACCTGTCACCCCACACAGGAGTTACAATCTTAGCTACTAGGACACCCCTAGGAGCTGAACGAGAAGATGTGGGCTCTGTCATGACTGTACTGCCTGGAGATACAACAGTGTCTTTAGGCAATTTACCCCAAACAAGGTACTCACGCCCAGGTTCAAGGTAGGTGGCTGAGTTACATCTGACAGTACCAACTTTGTCAGGAATGTCATTTCCTTTCCAGGGGTTCAAACCAGTGAGCATAGACAAGAACTGCTCAGCTTCCGGTTCTGCAGTTGGGCAGGGGCTAGACACTGTTTTCCAATAGGACTTGCATTGTTTTGAATGATGTAGGATGTGCTTTATTACATTGGTACCAATAATCAACTCATCATGCTGACCACAGACAACCAGAGTGGGGACCAGCATTTTACAACCATACACCTCCATCACAATGTCAAAAGCACTCTTTGGCCTGACACACTGTCCACCACACCAAACCAGCATCACATTCACATCAATTTGGTTCTCATTTGTTATCACTCCAGCAGTTCTCAGTTTCTTCTCTGCATCCTCGTTGATACTGCAGGCCATGGAGCCACTGTCTAGCATGCCATCAATTATCACTGTACCACCAAAAGCAACTGGTGTGTAGAAAAGGCTGGAACTATTGCCAATTATGTGAATGTTCTGATACACAACAACTACATCATCGCATGAGTTTCTCACCAATGCAAAAATCGACTCAGCATCAGATGTGTCACTGCAGTGGGAGCTTGAGTTGAGACCTGCACTGCCTCCCTCCAAGTACAGGTCAGTTATTTTCCCTGAGACTGAGAAGGAGGCTGACAGTTGTTGTTGGGACAGGCCAGTCTGGTATGACCAGAAGAAAGACAGGTAAAACACAGTTTCTCAGACATGCAATGTGAAATGGTGGAGTGACGTGTGTCATTACAGACCATACAAGTTGCTTCTCTGGGGCGTCTCCGACGAGGGACATGTTTAAATCTGTTGCTCTCAGTCGGGTGAGGAATTGTACACTGCTGCAACTTCTCCATCATTTCCTGAAACATATTAACCACGCGACCAAGGAGCCTCTCCTCTGACTGTTGGAGATTTTGAGCAACAACCGGCACACTAGCACAATCTGAGCTGAGTGTGTTTGGGGTAGGGTCAGAGATTGGGAATGGAGAGGGACCCTGACATGTAAACTGTCGAGTTTGAGGAAGTGAAGAGGGAATGACTGGGGTGTGGCACTGTTCTGGCATGGTCATGGCTGAAGATGGCAACCTGGGTTTGTCAGATGTTACAGCGGCTGTGTGACTCATTAGCTGTGGACCATCAGGTGCTCTGGCACTAGCTCTAACCTCTCTCTGATAATCGTCAATTCTCAACTGAACATCACGTGAGGTCCATTCATGAGGTGGTTTCCACTTCAAGGTGCAAGACAGATCAAAATCAGGACAATTTTTGACAAACATGATAGCAACCTCTTTGCTCATGTCCTCAGTCTGCTTGCCTTGTCTACGCAGGCCCTCGAGAGCCAGGTCAGCTGCTTTGTTCAGCCTTATCCAGTAGTCCACTGGGTTTTCTCTGTGCCTGGGCAGGGTTGCATAAAAATCTGCGAGCGGAAGACATGAGGAGGCATCACAGAAGTAACGGAGAAGAACATCATAAATAATCTCAGGTTCTTTTTTAGCATCTAGCTCCAGGTCACTACGCAGGGCAACTTTCACAATATCTTTAGCTTTGCCCAATAAATGACTCATTATCTCTCCTGCTTGCTCACACACAGGAATCTCTCTCTTCTTGAGTTCAGTCTTAGTCAAGTCAATCCAGTCCCGAACTGAATATTTGTCCGTACCGTCACCTCTAAATATACGTAGTTCTCTGTCTGACTTAACATGAACAGTCACATGTGGGGGGTCACATTTGGTAACATCACAATGTGCTGTTCGATCTGTAGGAGAAGTCTGGTTGTCATTGGTCATCTTCACAACACCAGCAGACATTATATTAGAGACTATAGACTCACCAATTTGAGCACCAAGCTGCCCCACCATGTCTGTAAAATTTTCAATGGCACCGACATTACTGCAGGGTGTGGAAACATGAGGACCCTCACTCATGAACTCACCAACAGGAATACAACCTGGGCTCTGACCTAACCCCGTATCCCCACCACTGTTCATAAATTTCGAATGTCCCACATCTCTACTATTAGTAACATCACTGCGCCAAATACCTCTCCCTTTTGGCAAAACCGGTGTTGTATAATTATCCATGTCCTTTTTTTTTTCCTCTTGAACTACTTTACACAGTGAATTTTTTTTTTTCCGTTGTGACTAACTCCAAAATAAGGTGGCATATATCAGTAAAAATGTATTATAATAGTCCTGTATATGCCTGACCACATGTACGTCCCAGCGTAGACCCAGTATGGCGATGCAGCATCCACGGTGACCGGCGTCGAGCTGATCTGAAGATCCAAGGGTCACTGGCACCAGTGTAACGGATCTCGTCACAAGTGTAATGATTCTTCTTTTGGGACACCCTTAAGCGGCCGTGATCGGGAACATCAATACGAGCGTATGTGCGGCATAGGGACCACGATGACACCAGACTGCTGTTTCCACAATTTATTTCTGTTAGAGAAATAAAACAAAATGCATCACGCTCCGTCTGTACCTCGATCCCACACAGGCTCCCACAGCAAAGCAACGCGATACTGTCTGGGAAAGGAGCTCTAAAATAATTTTACAATACAAATAAAAAAAATAAAAATAAAACACATTTCAAATAATAAGATTTTTCAAAAACACACATACCTGTAGACGAAATAAAACAAAATGCATCACGCTCCGTCTGTGCCTCGATCCCACACAGGCTCCTACATTCACAAAAACATGGATTACACAATGACACAAGCTGCTGGAGTCACTACAGAACCTATATTGGCGCGAAACTCTAAAATGGCGCCCACCGGACTCCCAATGTGCGCCGAAACATCTATAAAACTCTCATTTACAACACAAACAACAAAAAAAATACACTACAGTGACATGTCAAATTAATAACGAACAATTACAAACCAAGGTTACAGTTTAAATGATAAGACTAACGAACGATACGATTATTTAGTGCCAGCAGCGTTTGGACACAACTTACCCACAGCAAAGCAACGCGATACTGTGGGGAAAGACTAAACTACCGGAGCCTCGAAGGTACAGGAAGAGCGGATGTGAGAAGTGTACTGCCAAAATAAAACACTCAAGTAAAATGAAATTCACAATATAAAGAAAAACATAACTGATAAAAAGAAATACTTAGAGTACATTTTTGACTCCGTTACACATAGGTAAAGGTACGTGATCGGAACTCACATAGTCATACAGAACTTTGATATTGGACACATTATCATGGCCTGAGGATGTCGTCACACAGTGATCAAGCCATGATGTAGAGCCATGGGCCAAGCTAACATGAGTAAAGGTATCACCTGGTAAGATAATCCTGTCCGAGATGTGTAAGGAGTTACTCTCACAAAAAGACACCAGTTCATTTCCAAAACAACTTGAGCGCGCTGTATTGGCGTTGAAGTCACCAATTGTGAACACATATGGAGTTGGAAAATCCTCAGTGATACGTTTAACAAGACTCAGGCAGTGCAAGTATTCATCCAAGTTTTCAACACTGTCACAGGGGAAATATACACACAATATAAGACAGTGAAAGTCACCCAGGTTGACTTCAATACCTGTAACTCTTATGCACTCGTAAGTTTTCACAACACAACTGTTCGCAAGTGACTTCCGCCATAGGATACCGACGCCGCCATAGGGGCGACCTAAGATAACACGTTCTTCCGTATCCATAAAAGAGACACCTTGTCCTATAAAGTCACCATGTAATCTGCTCAGAATAGACAATTCGTTTTCGAACAACCAGTGTTCCTGCAACAACACAATGTCATGGTTATCACATAAACTGGAGATCTCATTAGATGAAGTTTTTACATTCTGGCAGTTGAATGAACATATTCTAAGGTTGGTCCTACTACTGAATGAATATAATGACAAACACAATAGTGACAATCACATGCAGATCATTTCCTCTCAAAGAACTGTCGAAGGTATAAACCAGAAGGCCACACATTTTTTTCAAGCAACTCCTTGCTGCAACTGGCAGGACATGTGATCTTAAAAGAGGCATAACCATCATACTTGGTTTCTAGTTGCTCAATCTTGAGATTGTCTTTTAATTTAACATGAGTATTGATATAGGAGCGTACATGATGGGGTCTGGTGGTGGGGTTGAGTCGACCGATGAAGACTTGGTGCTTCTTATGACCTTGACCTTGACCCTGATGACCGCCAGCCCTCCTACCAGACTTCGGTACAACACGTAACTGTGAGTGGGGGCGTGTCTTATTGACGACCTGTAGCTGGTTCGTGGTCTGCTTGGCAGTCGGTTGGTTGTCAGATGATTGGAGTGCATCGGCGTAGGACCTCTTCTTCTTCTTGGCACGGCGACTCTCAACTTCCTTGAACTCAAACTCGCGTTCTTCAGCAGTTACAGCAACTTTGGTAGCTTTGGCAGCCCCAGAAGGGCTGCTGCAGACAGCGTCATCAGTACAAGCCTCTGTAGAGTTGGCGGCCACATCCGCATTCTCACTGTCGGCCATGGCAGTAGGTGGAGGACCACGGGCTGCATTGGAGACCGAGGCGAGGTCGACAGCTGCTACCACGGTCTCCTCATCGCTGGTGATGTAGACAGCACTCTGGGTACTGCCAGCCTCGTCCTCACCTTCCTCGACCAGGATGTCAGCTGGAGGATGTGTGTCGCCAAGTTTGGACATTATTGCCGCCACGTCGACCTGGATAGCAGATATCGTTTTGAACATGGTAGCAATGCTCTCTCCAAGGGACATCACACGGCGCACATCATTAGACAGCTTGGCAAGGTCAAATGACTCCATCGAAGCTGGTGGCAAATCCTTGAGGTTCTGAGCAACGTATTGTGGTGCCTGCTGACCAGCCTCATTCAGCTTGTGGTAGATGTCGGTGATGTTGCCTCTCTTCCGGTTTTGGCCGGACCTCCTCTTCTTCTGCGATGTTCCCTCTGGGCACTGCTCGAACAGCAGCTTCTTAGCATTTTCAACCTGGTTGTCATCGTAGAAGTCGCTAACCCATTTCATAAGATAGGCCATCGGGACATTACCCATGTTGTTCTGCATAAAGCACAGCAGCTCACAGACGGGCATCTGACGTGGGAGTGCTGTAGTTGGCCCATGCAGGGGATGGTCGTCACCATGGTTGTCTCCAGCCATATCTGACGTTAGTCCATTTAGTCCAGAAGACATTTCTGGCAGTTATCTAACAAGATACTGACATGTATATAACACACCAACTTAGGTTTACCGAGATAGCTTTGAAGCCCAACAGGAGTGCCGTTCAGCGAGGCTGATCGTTAGATTGGCGGGGGTAGCGTTAGCTTAGCATTAGCTTAGCATTAGCTTAGCGTTAGCATTAGCTTAGCGTTAGCGTGATAGAGTCTGTAAGTGCGCTCTTGTGTGAATTAATACACACGCGCTCTTGGTTCCACCTCATTGCGGATCAGTTCACCCTCCGGGGAATAACGGTAGACAACACCAGTATTTACTTCATCACACGCAAATGACCATTCACCCGACTTCGTGGTTACCTTCTCACTGCAGCCGTTTCTCTGGGATAGCAGCGGAGGCGAAGAGCAGTCTTTAGAAATCGGAAACAGGGCCAGAGCCGCCAGAACCTTCACCTGGTCAGCGCTGTTGTCGTAAGAATATTCCCCACATTCCCCACATTTGTTGGTGGCCAACAAAAGTCCTTATTTTTGACGGTTTTACTTAAAATTCTCGGCTCATTTCAAGCATCGCAGCTGCACCGGAAGCTGCACCGGAAGAAAAAACCTGATTCACATTTGCCTGTTCCAGTAAAATGCCTGTTGGTGGTGTTCAGCTGACCAACTGCCTGCACAAGCTCATCCAAGAGATATGGGATGCCCAGAAAGTACCTCAAGACTGGAAGGATGCAAGTATTGTGCCTTTGTTCAAGAAAGGTGAGAGGAAGGATTTAAACTGGTTTTAAATTTGTGTCTTTTAAAAAAAAAAGAAAGCTTGGGATCAGTCCGCCAAGGTCTCCGCCTTTGACCGCCACCTAATCCACATAGTACCGGACCCCATGATCCCTCCTGCAGGTGGTGAGCCCACTGGAGGGCGGACCCATGTAACTCCTTCGGGCTGAGCCCGGCCGGGCCCCATGGGTGGAAACCTGACCACCAGACGCTAGCCTTCGAGCCCCTCCCCCAGGCCTGGCTCCAGGGTGGGGCCCCGGTAACCCCATACCGGGCGGGGTACACTGAATCCTTGATATACAATTTATCATGAGAGTCTGTTGGATCGTTCTTAGTCTGGCCCTTCACCCAGGACCAGTTTGTCTTGGGTGACCCTATCAGAGGCAAATTGCTCTGGACAACATAGCTCCTGGGATCACTGGGGCACACAAACCCCCCACCACGATAAGGTGACGATCCATGAGGGGGATCCAGAGAGGACCAACCCAGGCTCCTGCCCCAAGTGGAGGAGTTTAAGTATCTTGGGGTCTTGTTCACGAGTGAGGGGAAAATGGAGCGAGAGATTGACAGACGGATTGGAGCAGCATCTGCAGCGATGCGGACATTGTACTGGTCTGTTGTGGTGAAGAGGTAGCTGAGTTCTAAAGCAAAGCTGTCAATTTATCAGTCAATCTACATTCCTACTCTCACCTATGGTCACGAGCTTTGGGTAATGACCAAAAGAACAAGATCGCGGATACAAGCGGCTGAAATAAGCTTTCTCCGTAGGATTGCTGGACTCACCCTCAGAGATAGGGTGAGGAGCTCAGTCATCCGGGAGAGGCTCAGAGTCGAACCGCTGCTCCTCCACATTGAAAGGAGTCAGTTGAGGTGGTATGGGCATCTGATTAGGATGCCTCCTGGACGCCTCCCACTTGAGGTGTTCCGGGCACGTCCCACTGGGAGGAGACCCCGGGGAAGACCCAGGACTCGGTGGAGAGATTATGTCTCCCAGCTGGTCTGGGAAAGCCTTGGTATCCTCTCTGAAGAGCTGGAGCAGGTGGCTGGGGAGAGGGAAGTCTGGGCTTCTCTGCTTGAACTGCTGCCTCCGCGACCCGGACCTCCGGAAAAGCGGTAGAAGATGGATGGATGGATAAAAAAAGGTTCCTTTTTCTCCCCCGCTGATCGCAGCACAAAGAGGCTGAAGAAGCCTTTGGATGAAGACAGAAGGGGGATCATGTTCTGGGTCCGTCCATCCGTCCGTCTGTCTGTCCCACTCCTGTGACATCACAGGGTTTGATCTCCAAGGGAGGCTGGAACGTTCAGAGTGGTCACATCTGACCACGTGGGCTTTAGTTTTCAACCACAGGGATCCCAGCGCTACAACACCGATGGAAGAAGTGTGTGGACTGAAGGGGAGACGATGCTGAAAAATAAACCACATTTGGTCAGATTGGACCTCTATGAACTTTTCAGCCTCCCCTCGTCTCTCATCAATTCCACAACTATTCAGCATGTTACTAAGTCTCTCCTCTGACCTCTACCCTGGGCTTGTGCCACTGCTGCTCCGTCTCAGTGCAGGACTGGACTGGGGCCACAACCTGCACATTCAGCTCTGAGTAGTGGGCAGTTTGAAAGAGCAAAGCAACCGTGTGGCTCCACACTGCAGTGGCAGCAACGCAGGTTCACCGATGGGAGATGAGGACGACAGGGTCTGGATCATGAAGCGTCTCTGTTCAGAGGTACATGGAGAGAAAGTCTGACAACCACACCTGAACAGAGAGAGCAGAGCTGGATTTGTTCTACAGAAAAAGTCGTTACAACATGCAGTTTCAACGGATTTCTGGGGCAAGTTCAGCAATGAAATTACAAAGCCAGGATTTGTTTCTATTTAGACATTTTTTAATATAAGGAGGCCTTATTATGAATAATATGGCATGATGAGCAACATTTAAAATGAAACATTTTGTAGCTTGTGCCATTTTATACCCCAGTGACCTCTATATCTTTGACTTTGAACAAGAAAAAAATGAATGTGGAACAGTTCATGCATTAGCCTCTCAGAATGTGACGCTCGTTACTGATTATGGGTCCATGGGATCTGATCGTGATTAATTAATCTAAACATACCCAGACCTTGAGAGGCTTGGTAATTGTTCCTGAACTGAAACATACTTCTGAACATGAACACAACAGCCAACCCATCCCTAACATGACCGTCAAGCTGTGACGCTTCTCATTGGTCCTCATTGACCTGTGACAGGCCGCCCTGATGCTGACGGTACCTGTTAGCCTGTCTTTACTTGAAACTGTGAAAAACCTGTGACAATGTGATTATGCAGCTAGAAACAAAAATATATATAGTATACAAAATGGCATGCTTAATATATGGTAAGATTAATTAGCATTAGCTTGCTAGGGACATTCCTGTTCAGAACAGTTAGCTAGGATTAACAGATGCATACGTACCCTCATAGTCGTAGATGTAGGAGGAAGCATACAGCTGAAACTCCTTGTCCATTTCAGAAGCAGGTGCTTTAGATGCCAGCCTGCATATGTGATGAACATCAGTTAAGCTCAACTTTGGTAGCTCTGGAAGACGTCTTGACTAGAATATTGCCGTTTAACAGAAATACAGGGCAGGGAACTTGAGCTGGAAGTGAAGCATCTTGTTTCACAGTATGTGGAAGTGTGTTGCGCATAACCCCTATTTTTTATATCCTGTCTGACCAGATTTGGAACTGCATTCTTAAATGCAGTTATAAAGTCTGCCAGCAGAGGGAGTGCTAATGGAAACCGAGGTTCTGCTCTGTGAGTGGTGAAGCAAGAGTGAAGGATACGCCCGAGGACACAGCCCAAGGACGGATCATTTTTTCACACATAAGGAGTAGTTCAGAACTCCTTATAAGAACTCCTTATAAAGATATAGTGATGATAACACAAGGTTACAAAATAATTTTTTGAAGTTCTGTGTTTTCAACTGATTTAAGACAATTTTGCACTGCTGAATCCGAAAATGATATCCGTTTCTCTTGATCAGGTGCGAAGTAAAAACCTGTACTTACTTAGAACTTATTTAGTCCTGATTGAGGACTCTTCTGACGAAGGCTGCAGTGCAGCTGAAACATGTAAAGAAGGTAAAGACATCTCCTTTCTATTTTATTTTTTGTCTTTTATCAGGGATGGCAACAGAAAATTCTGATTTCAGCTGAAATCTAATTTGGTTGATTGACTTATGGGGGGGGCTGCGGGGCGCAGCCCCCCTGAAGCTGGGAGGTTTTCAACAAAACAGAAGTAATTTAGACTGAAAAAAATGATAACAAAAAATGAAATACTAGACTTAGATAAATTATTAAATTTAATGAAAAGTTAACTTACTTTTTCTTCAATGTTGTCTCACTGTCTTTAGTCCAACACATTTAACAGTTCTATAAGAGTTTATTACACTATTTACACTGGTCACCAAGTCACTTCTAATGTGAAACTTTCTTCCTTCTGGCAGCAAGCTGTGTCCATCTCTGAACTTCATCTCCTTTTCTGGTTTCTTCAGAAATTGTCCGAGTGTTTCTGTTACCTCGTCGAGCTTTGAGCTAATTTTCACCTTTACCGTCACTTTTCTCTCAAGCCAATTCCATCGGAACTTATTTTTGACACTTTTGTCTATTTCTAGCACTGATGACTCCTGATCCTTCAATAAAAATCTCATAATTCTGCTGAAAACAATACCGAAAGCTCAGAATTCCAACACGAACCAGGGATGTGATATGGGGTTGGGGAAATTATCTGAAAATTCAGCAGGGGGTCTGGGGGACACAGTCCCCCAGTGGGGTCCGGGGCAGAGCCCCGGTTGGGGAGGGAGGGCAAAGTGCCCCAAAGCTCCTGGGTTTTTATGATTTTTAAGTACCAGAACTGTGCTTAAATGACATAAAACCAACAGCTGAATGCCACTTATTACTGTATAATATTGACTTATGTTTCAAGAAGATAGCATTCCTAAAATATTCCAACAAGCATTATCCATCACATGCTTTAACACGTGATCAAATCAAAATCAGTTAATTTTATCTGTTCCATAATAGAAATAAAATTCCAACATACCATTAATTTTTATAATTTCAGCATTCATTTCAGATCACCAGTTTCAATCTCCTTTGAGACTTGAGCAGTTCATTTTGCACAATCACTGATGCAGCCAAGTCTTAGAAATATTCAAAAGTTATGAGTCAATGTCCACTGTGCACTGTCAATTTCAAACTGTTTGGAATCATAAAAGGGGATGGTTAACTTTTATTACCGTTTCCTCCCCCGCGCAGCTGTTGTACGCCGCCAATAACAGAGAGTTAATGGCTCTCCACCTGGCCATACATCACTTCCAGTCCTGCCTAAAAGGGCGCAGCTTCACTGCGTTCGTGGACCACAAGCCGCTAACGTACTTTATCTTCCTGGAAGATAAAATAAAGCGGAATTCGGCGAATTAGCAGAAAATCACATCCCTGAGAACACGCCGCCATGAATCTTTGAAAAAGCATACAACAAGCCATTTGATTGGTCCAATCGTTTGCAACTATCCAATTGCAGGGCTGTCAAGCTACTGCAGTACAGCAGTAGCTTGAACACAACACATCCGGGTTATCGCGGGAGACGACTTCTGGGGAAGCGCCGAGCGCTTATGCAATCGTGTTGATTTTCACTAAAATCGGTAACAATAAGGTACCTTACCCCCCTAAAATTTTCTCAACGGATTTAGACGATTTGTAGAGGATGCGTTCAATGATGAGGCTGAGTTTTATTTCTCAGGTTCAGCTTTATTGACAGAACACATACTCTAGCATTCTCAAAGCAGGAAGAAGAGAAAGAACTATATCACATCGCCTCTTTATATGTTTCCAGCATCGGAACTCAAGTCATATGGTGCTTCAGTAAACATACAGTCACATGGTACTTAATCCCAGCCACAATGTAACCTTTGAACTTTCACCATTGTCTCTTATTCATTGATGAACCGGAAATCTCTCTGGGGCATCTTCTCCGAGACAAAGGCCAAATCTCACACCTCCTCGTCGTCCTCTGCAGATTCGAGCCTTTTATGCCACGTGCCGCTCTGCCTCAAATCCTCCACCATCATCCCTGTCCCCAAGAAGCCACGGATCACTGGACTTAATGACTACAGACCTGTAGCGCTCACCTCTGTAGTCATGAAGTCCTTTGAGCGCCTGGTCCTGCCCCACCTCAAGTCCATCACCACCCCTCTCCTGGACCCGCTGCAGTTTGCCTACCGAGCCAACAGGTCTGTAGACGACGCAGTCAACCTGGCCCTCCACTCCATCCTGCAGCACCTGGACTCCCCGGGAACCTACGCCAGGATCCTGTTTGTGGACTTCAGCTCCGCATTCAACACCATCCGCCCTGCTCTGCTCCGGGACAAGCTGTCCCTGCTCAACGTGCCTGACTCCCTCTGCAGGTGGATCACCGACTTCCTGACGGACCGGAGGCAGCATGTGCGGCTGGGGAAGTCTGTCTCGGACTCTGTTAGCATCAGCATTGGATCACCCCAGGGCTGTGTACTTTCCCCCCTACTCTTCTCCCTTTATACCAACTCCTGCACCTCCAGCCATCAGTCTGTCAAGTTGATCAAGTTTGCGGACGACACCACCCTCATCGGGCTCATCTCCAACGGCGACGAGTCCGCCTACAGGAGAGAGGTGGCCCAGCTGCCGTCCTGGTGCAACAACAACAACCTGCAGCTGAACGCTCTGAAGACAGTGGAGATGATTGTGGACTTCAGGAAAGTCACAACCCCTCTGCCCCCCCTCACCCTCACAGGCTCTCCCATCACCACTGCTGATTCCTTCCGCTTCCTAGGCACCACCATCACCAGGGACCTCAAGTGGGAGCCGACCATCAGCTCCCTCATCAAAAAGGCCCAGCAGAGGATGTTCTTCCTGCGGCAGCTGAGGAAGCTCAAGCTACCCACCAAGATGTTAGTGCAGTTCTACACAGCCATCATCGAGTCCATCCTCACCACCTCCATAACCGTGTGGTACGCAGGAGCCACTGCCAGGGACAGACTAAGGCTACAGCGCGTCGTGTGCACTGCTGAGAAGGTGATCGGCTGCAAGCTCCCATCTCTCCAGGATCTGTACATCTCCAGGACCCGGAGGCGTGCTGGCCGGATCATAGCCGATCCCTCACACCCTGGTCACGTACTGTTTGCCCCCCTCCCCTCAGGTAGAAGACTTCGGTCCATCCAGACTAAAACCTCCCGTCACATGAACAGCTTCTTCCCCTCTGCCATCAGACTGCTGAACACTAAGTGACTTATTGACTCTCGTGCACTATGTACAGCAGCTCAACCAGACTCATGTCAATCATCACTGTTTTCTTCCTGCATTATCGACTGCACTATATGGTTCTCCACAATATCTGCTGCTCGCTAATATATTTTAACTGCTGACCAGTATTACTCACTCTTATTCTACACTTTATTGCATGTATAGTTTATTTCTTTTATTTTATCATGTTTAATGTTGCAGCATTGCACCGAGACAAATTCCTAGTTTGTGTACTACATGAACAATGGCAATAAATCTGATTCTGATTCTGATTCTGATTCTGATTCTGATTCTTTTGTCCTTCGAGACGTGAAGCCTCCAATAAACATGCAGTCATACCTTTGTGGAAAATGTGAGCCCAACATATGTGCCACAGATTCACAGAAATGATCAATTTGAAAATAAATTGGCGGAAATCCGCGGATCGGCGGAAAATTGCCATCCCTGTTTTATATGAACAAAAGATAAATAATTAAAAGAAGACAAAATGCAACTTCCGGTTATGGCGGCCGCCTAGAAGGACACGTATCACTCTGCTCTGCTCCTGGAAATAAAGATTCGGCAAATAACTCTCTCATTTGGAACAGAACTTTTCCCAGCGTTTGGGTGAGGATATGCCGGGGAAGACTAAGGCTGGGAAATCAAGCGGGAGAAAAATTGAATCGCCGAAGCAGTCCAAATTAACGGACTTTAAAGTTTGTGGCGCAGTAGGAAAAGCTGCGGATATGGCGGATGAAACTAGCGGTGGTGCGGTATCTGCTGATGATGGCGGCACAGGTGCAGTGCTGGCTGCCATTAGCTCAATGAGAGCAGACTTTTCCGCTAAACTTGATGGGATTATGGCAGCGTTGGATGCAACGAGAAAGGAGTTGGGTGACTGCGTGGAGCGAGTGACGCAGGCGGAGCTTCGTGTTTCCAGTGCGGAGGATGAAATCAGCGGACTTCAAATAAAGGTGCGCACTTTGGAAAAAAAAAATAAAGATCTGGAAAATAACGTTCTGGACTTGGAGTCCCGGTCCAGACGGAACAACCTGAGGCTGGTGGGTTTACGGAGGGAGCCGAAGGTCGTGATTCATGCTCCTTTTTGGAGGGGTGGATCCCGGAGGCGCTGAACAACGCGGAGCTAAAATCATCAGTCGTCTTGGAAAGCTCCCACCGAATTGGCCCACCGAGAGGTAACAAGGCAGCACCGAGGATGCTAATTATGAAGTTCCTTAGCTACAGAGACAGGATGACGATCTCCAACGCGGTGCGGGCCAAAGGAGAAATTAAATACCAAGATCAGCAGGTGCGGTTCTACCCAGATTTGGCCTCAGGAATCCAACAATTAAGGAAGCAGTTTGACCCCATCCGTAAAGAACTGCGCAACCTTGAGATTCGTCATGGAGTGATTCACCCTGCAAGACTTCTGGTCACATATGAGGGCAGAACACACATCTTCAAGACCCCCGAGGAGGCGCAGGAGCTCATCAAGAAGATCCAGGAAGAGACTGGTGGGAGCTAAGCATGAACAGAATATAGGGTAGAATATTTGCGCATTTAACTGATTAGAAGCATATAACAAGATTACAAAATATAGATTGTATTACATAATAAAAAAAAAATTAAAAAAAAAAGTACAAAATTGCTATAAAATTTTGGAGTTAAATTGGAAAATTACAGAAGAGAGTTAATGTTACGTTATTAAAAGCAGTAGAGTTAGGGTGATTGGGAGGATGAAGAAGGAGTGGCTTTGGCTGATCCTCGTGGGTGTGGAACGGTCGATGGCTATATCGGGAGACGGAATTTTTCTTTTGTTTTTGGGGGGATTACCACAAATGTGGGAAGGGGGAATTTGTTTGTGTGTAGTTTGTAGGGTGAATGTTCAACCACTCATTTTTTTGCTTTTCTGTTTGAGCATGTTTACACTGCAAGGTAATCCCAAACTCCCTATTGATCATAAATCAAAGCGTTAATCTTAATTTAACTTCATGGAATTGCAGAGGTCTACAAAATTTAAAAAAACTTAAACAAGTTATGAATAAAATAAAAGACATGGGTTCAAAAATTGTGTTTTTACAAGAAACTCATCTAATAGAGGAGGATATAAAAAGAATTAGGAGTAGATGGCAAGGAAATGTTTTCACCTCATCATTTTCATCCCGAGCCAGGGGAGTTATGACTCTCATACATAAATCAGTCCCATTTCAAGTGAAAAATGTAATTGGAGACAAATTTGGAAGATATGTAATCATTCAAGGATCTTTGCTATTAGAAAATATAAACTTGGTGAACTTATATGGTCCCAATATAGATGATCAAAAGTTCTTTGCTAATTTATTTCTTATCTTATCATCACTTACAGGGCAACATATAATAGCAGGGGATTTTAATTGTACATTGAATCCCGGTATAGATAGATCAACAGGACTGGACTGTACGCACATGGATGTAGGATGACCATTAATCATTTTATGAAAGAATTGAATTGATAGATATATGGAGAGAAATGAAACCACAAGTTAAAGCCTACTCTTGTTATTCCAATACCTACAAGACATTCTCACGTATAGATTATTTTTTGATCTCCACAGAATTAAGGTCCAAGATTCAAAACTGTTTTTATGATAACATCGTGATCTCTGATCATGCACCCTGCTGTCTAATGTATGTAGATAAGAAATTGACAAAGGAACCAGGTAGATGGCAATTTCAGCATAAATGGCTTCAGGATGAGGAATTTGTTAAATACATAGAAAAACAGATAGATGAGTTCTTTGACATCAATACTACACAAACATCAGCATGTGTAAAGTGGGAGGCTTTCAAAGCTTTTATTAGGGGACATATTATTAGTTATACAGGTTCAAAATCTAAGAAGACTCAAGAGGAGAGAGTCCAATTGGAACATAAAATAAAAATTCTTCAAGAAAGAGTATATGCAGGAAGAGATCCAAGGTTGGAGAACGAATTACTAATTTTGAGAGCTGAATATGACAAAAAATCAGCGAATAGAGCTGCCTCGAGTCTTCTAAGATTGAAACAATCTTTTTATGAACAAGGTGAAAAATCAGGAAAGTTATTGGCATGGCAGATTAAACAATTAGAATCTAAAACACCAATTACCAGTATTATAAGTAACGGACAGGTAGTTATAGATCCTTTAGAAATTAATAGAGCCTTTAGAGATTACTATGAAAAATTATATGATACCAAAAATGAATCTGACTTAACAAAACTACATGGGTTTTTGAACGAACTATCTATACCGTGTATTCCAAATGAAAACAGGGAGATACTGGAGTCTAAAATTAGTCAAGAAGAAGTTGGACTAGCCATTGATAATATGAAATCAGGAAAAAAGTGCAGGACCAGATGGTCTTCCAGTTGACCTTTATAAAAAATTTAAGAATAAATTAACAAAACCTTTTTGGAAATGGTTTTAGAAGCATTTCAAAATAGTAATTTACCATCATATATGAATAATGCCTTAATTATACTGTTGCCAAAACCAGGTAAGCCCTCTAATAAATGTGAAAATATGAGACCAATAAGCCTATTAAATGCCGACCTTAAGATAATCTGTAAAATTTTAGCAAGACGAATACAAGAAATTTTACCAAATATTATTAATCGAGATCAGAATGGCTTTATAAAGGGTAGACAAGGCTTCCATAATGTAAGAAGACTATTTAATATTATTTATTCTAATAAAGAAGCACCGGATACAGCTCTCTTATCACTGGATGCCGAAAAAGCCTTGATAGAGTTGAATGGCCCTTTCTTTTTGAAGTCTTACAAAGGTTTGGACTTGGAAATAATTTCATAAAATGGGTTCAGATAATATATAATAATGCTACAGCAGAAATCCTAACAAATAACAATATTTCAAAATCAATAAAAATCAATAGAGGATGTCGACAAGGCTGTCCACTTTCACCTTTACTGTTTACTATGGCAATTGAACCTTTAGCGATGGCGATACGTCTACAGTCACAAATATATGGAATTAAAGTTGAACCAACAGAACATAAAATCTCCCTGTATGCCGATGACATAATTTTGTTTATGTCGAATCTTAAAAAATCAATTCCGACCTTGTTGAATTTAATAAAGAATTTTGGGGAAATATCAGGATATAAAATAAATAAAACTAAATCTTCAATATTAATGCTAAATGAGACCCAGAGAACTTACCCAGCCCCTGAGGTAAATCAATTCAATGTTGTAAATCAGTTTAAATATTTAGGAATCCAAATTGTGCCTAAGCTAGAATCAGTCGCCAGTGTCAATTATGAAGCCTTAATGACAGATATTGATGAGTTACTTCAGAGATGGATGTCACTACCAATGTCGATGATCGGGAGAATTAATTTACTTAAAAGTAATATCTTACCTAAAATACTTTATTTATTTCAATACATTCCCTTACCACCACCTTTAGATTTATTCTCAAGAATTAAAAAAAAAAGTTAGTGGAATTTATATGGAAAAACAGGAGGGCTAGATTACGTCTGTCTTTATTATATTTACCATTTGATCGTGGAGGTCTGAAATGTCCAAATTTTATGTTGTATTATTGGTCGGCACAACTGAGGTCTATGACATATTATTTTTCATCAAATGATCTCCCTCACTGGACTGAAATGGAATCATACAATTTACCTTTACCTCTTCCCATATTCATATACTCAGATTCGGCAAAAAAATTACAAAAACAAGTTAAAAATCCATTTGTAAAGCATATGATCAAAATATGGTGTGAAGCTAAAAACTATTTAAAAGAACCACAGTTATTGTCACAATTTAGTCCAATATGGGGTAATCAATATTTTAAACCAGGGAGAGCGGACGCTGTATTTAAAGTATGGAATTTAAAAGGGATACAAAAGATTCAGGATTTATATTTGCCATGTGCAGACAACATAATGTCTTTTGAAGAGCTGAGGATCAAATTTAATCTCAATAGAACACATTTTTTTAAATATCTTCAACTTAGAAACTTTATTCGATCAAATCAAAATAAAGCTCTCACTCGACCTATCTATTCATCCTTGGAAAAAATGTTGATGAAAGATAGTAAAAGAAAGGGTATTATTTCAGAGTTTTATTACTCATTGACACTATCTTCAAGTGAAAATTCACTGAAAAGATTAAACTACTGGAAAGAAGATCTGCAAACTGAAATTTCAGAGGAACAATGGGAATTGGCTTGTACAGAAGCTCAAACCAAATCAATAAATGTACGTCTTAAATTGATACATTTCAAATGGTTAATGTGGATGTATGTTACACCGGAGGAGTTCAATAGATATAACAAAAATATACCAGATACATGCACAAAATGCATGGAAAGTAAAGGAACCCTATTTCATTGTGTATGGGAATGTAGATTAATAAGAATGTTTTGGGAAGAGGTGAGGGTAACAATTGAAAAAATAATCTCAAAACAAATCATATTGAATCCTAAACTGTTTTTGTTGGGTCTGTACCCAGAAAAGCATAATTTTAATAAAAGTGAAAGAACATTCATAGACCTCAGTTTGCTTAATGCCAAAAAATGTATTGCACTACTGTGGAAAAAGACTTATAGACCAGATGTGACTCAGTGGTTAAGACAGATGTTAACAAACCTTCCATTAGAAAGAATAACATATATACTGAAATCAAAGGAAATTGTGTTTGAGAATATATGGAGACCTTTTATTGATTATGTAAAAAATTTAAACATAACTCTTGAAGAAGAAGGTGAATGATGTGTGTGGACCTTGTAAATTCCAAACTGGTGAACATAATATGTATACTTATGTATTGGATTGTCTAGACTAAACAGAGGAGCATTGTTGAAGACTTGATTTTGTTGGTGGTTGTTGGTGTTTTTAGTGCATTTTTTTTTTTTTGTAGTACTTTAGTGTTAGTGTTTGATTGTTTGTATCATGTTTGTTAAAAAAAAAGGTTCAATAAAGATATTGTGGAAAAAAAAAAGAAGACAAAATGAACCTATTTGACGTATTATTTAGTCCTGTGTATGTATTTACCTTTATATAAAGGCAAGTACATGTAAATTGAATGTTTCATCATCATTGGTCAAAATTCAGAGAATTTCAAGAGAAAAAAATTTAGCATCATATAAAGCGAAAATACTCGTACATGTAAACAAAAACGTATAAAAGAACATGTGGCCATAATTCAAAAAGTTGTCCTGATTGAGCAAAACCAAAGTGATTTTTGGATTCAACATAACAAAATTGTCCTAAATCAACTGAAAACCTGAGACAATAAATTTGGTGTTGACCAGCGTAATCAAGTCAGTGGCGGTAACGCACCTGTAGGCTGGTTGCCAACCACCAGTCAAATCTAAAAGAAGAAGAAGAGAGTGAGGGAGCCACGGACAGAGGGAGAAGTGTGCCCCAGAGTTTGTCTTTTAAGGCATGTATGTATTGTCTGCTGAGACGCATTAATAGGCTGTGAACAGCAGGAAATGTACAGAGTAGCTGCTTTGAATTCAACAACGATAAATGCTGCAGCGCCTCACTGAGGAGGATTTACAGCAACAAGTTTCACTCTGAAAGACAAATTTATAGAAGAAAAACTCACTAATTTAGAAAAAAGCCAGAACAACTAACAAGTTATAAATTTTGAGATAAAATGATGCAAATTTATCAGTAGAAGCTTGAACATCTAAGACCAAAATATAGATTTGCAAAAACAAGCTAATTTAAACCAGAAATGAAGCATATTTATCAGTAAAACTGTTTTTTTTTTACTTTGATCATTTTCTTCTAATATTTTAAAATCATTTTTCTTCATCGTCATCTTTCCTTTTCTTCTTGGCTTTTTTGTTAATTACCGTCAGGATTTCTCTTTGATCATCATTTTGATGGAGTTTTAAAAATCAGCTCATGATATCATTTGATCAGTGATTTTAATTCTAATATGATCAAACTGAGCAGCTTTGATTTTCATTTGTATTTTCAGTTTTAATTGTGAAACTTGTAACTTTGAAGAACCCCCCCCCCCCACACACACACACACACAAAAGGTTTCCATGTAAATGTGGCCCTCAGGAAGTGAGGAACAACATTTGTGGCCCTCACTGCCACCAAAGTTCAATTCAATTCAATTCAATTCAACTTTATTTATATAGCGCCATTTCACAACAACAGTCATCTCATACCACTATCAACTGTAGGGGGGACCCCCACAGTTGCAGAAAGACCCCAGCAATCAGGCGATCCCCTGTGAGCAGCACTTGGCAACGGTGGAGAGGAAAAACTCCCTTTTAACAGGAAGAAACCTCCAGCAGAACCAGGCTCAGGGAGGGGCAGTCATCTGCTGCGATTGGCTGGGGGGTGAGGGGATAGAGAAGAAGAAAAGAACAGACATGTAGAGAGCAAACAGCACGATGGGGACTCAATCTATGGGAGAGAACAAACAGATGTTAATGACCAGCAAAAAACATATTTCATTGAGAGTGAGGAAAGGAGTGAGGCCCAGTGCATTACTGGAGGTCCCCCGGCTGACTAAACCTATTAGCAGCATAACTAAGGGAGGGTTCAGAAACACATGATCCCTCCCTAATTGTAGGCTATGTGGTCTATATTAATCATATATCCCATAACCTACATATGTATAAGCATGTGAGAATGTTTGGTGATTACATATGTAAAGCAACTTCACACCTCAGAACAGGACAAAAGGTCTCAACCGCCAGTGAAGATCAAAGAGCATCTGAGGCGCTGCGGTGGAGACCAGATAGGTCGCCCTGACCCCCCAGGGCCAGGTGGAGGGGTACGAAGACAAAGGGGGGGGATTAAGATAATGAGGGAGATCGGCTTTGTTATGCATGTCTTTTGTTATGTGTGAGTATAAGTACGTAGAGCCGAATGTGTTCGCTCTCTTACTTCTTCTGCTGCTGCACTAAGATGAGACTTGTTAGAGGAGCAAGGCTGATAATAAACTTTGGTTTATAAGTCACATCGCCTCGTTATTCCAAGCTCTTCTACACTGGTGACCCTGACGCGAGGATGGACCAGAGGCGTTCCCCCGCGATCGACTCATCTGTGGCGACCCAGGCAGACGCCGGTGCCCATGCAGACAGGGGAACAGATGGACGACGTTCCCCCACGGCAGAAGTGACAGAGAGGGCTCAATCAAGCACCAGCGCCGCTGCGAGAGCCGAAGGACGGCACTCTCACCCTGCGGACACATCAGTGACGGCCCACACAAACGGCGTCACCGTCAAGCTGCCGGTCTTCTGGCAGGAAGACCCCACCTTGTGGTTTCAGCAAGCTGAAGCCCAGTTTGCACTTGCAGGCATCACGGCTGATGATACAAAGTTCTATCACATCGTCGCCAAACTCGACGCCGCCACTTCGAGATGTGCGTGGAGCATAATCCAGCGGCCGCCGGCCCAGGACAAATATAGAGAACTGAAAGCGACCATCGTGGCGAATTTCATCCCCTCCGCCGAGGAGAGAGCCGAGAGGATCCTGGCGGTCTACGGCCACAGAGGATGCAGACCCAAGGCCCTCATGGAGGACTTGCTGCAACTTAAAGAAGAGGATAATGACAACTTCCTCTTCCAATTTATATTCCTCAGTACGCTGCCGCCACACATGAGAGGGACACTTGCCAACATGCGATGCAGCACCCAGCAAGACTTCCGCACGCTGGCTCACAAAGCTCAACGACTCGTCAACGCCTGCAAGGAACAGACACCCACAGCAGCATCCGCAGACCTCAATGCTGATGTCCGGAGCCACGGGGAGCCACAAACCACCGAGCAGAATCCGCCCGCCGTGAAAGCGACACAGCCAAGACTTAACAGACAGCGCGACGTCTGTTATTACCACCACCGCTTCGCCGAGAAGGCTTACAAATGCGTTCCCCCCTGCAAATTCACGTTCGGGAAACGCCAAAGCCGAGAACCGTTAACAGCGGCGGTTCTCGGCGAAAAAAGCAAGCTTCTATATGTGACGGACGGACACACGGGCAAGCAGTTCCTTATCGACACGGGAGCGCAACTGAGTTTTATCATGCCCTCCCAAGCAGACCGGGCCATGGGCCCCCGGGACAATGGAGCGGTGGCAGCCAACAGCTCCATAATCGACACTTTTGGCGAAAAGAGCCTGCCCCTCCGCATCCATGGCCGCAACTACAGATGGACATTTGTTGTAGCGGCGGTGAGTTTTAACTTGTTGGGCGCAGACTTTTTGTGTGCACATGGGTTATTAGTTGATCTAGCGAACAGACGCTTGGTTAATGCACTGTCCTTTGCTTCTATTCCCTGCTCAGCTCGAGTTTCTCCACCACCCGTGCAGGCCAGCGTCACCACAGCAGGAGGTAAGTTTGATCAACTCCTCACCCAATTTCCAGCACTCACAATTCCCAAATTCTCAGCTACAGTGTCTAAACACGGGGTCGAACACTTTATTCCCACAACGGGCCCACCCGTATTCGCCAAAGCTCGGCGCTTAGACGCGACCAAGCTCGCCATAGCTCGGGACGAGTTTACTACCCTTGAAAAACTAGGCATTATCAGGCGCTCAAAAAGCCCCTGGGCGTCACCGCTTCACATGGTCCCGAAATCCGACGGTTCTTGGAGACCGTGCGGCAATTACCGCAGATTAAATAATGCGACAGCGCATGACCGCTACCCAATTCCTCACATCCAAGATTTTTCACTACATCTGGCGGGTGCGCGCATTTTTTCAAAAATAGACCTGGTCCGCGGCTATCATCAAGTCCCCGTTCGAGCAGAGGACATTTCTAAAACAGCTGTAATAACCCCCTTCGGTCTTTTTGAATTTTTGTGGATGCCTTTTGGCCTCAAAGGCGCTGCTCAAACCTTTCAGCGGATGATGGACGCAGTATTACGCGACCTCCCCTTCGTGTTCGTCTACCTCGACGATATGCTGGTAGCCAGCTCGTCTGAGGAAGAACACGAGCAGCACCTCACTATGGTTTTTCAGAGACTAGAAGAGCACGGGTTAATAATCAATCCAGCCAAATGCAAATTCGGCGTGTCACAAATCGATTTTTTAGGACACAGAGTTTCACCGAAGGGGGCAGTCCCACTGCCAGACAAAGTTCGCGCAGTAAAAAGTTTTCCACGGCCACAAACGGTCAAATCGCTGCAAGAATTTTTGGGAATGGTTAATTTTTACAACCGTTTCCTCCCCTGCGCAGCTCAGCTCATGCAGCCCCTATATGACGCACTCAGAAAACAAAAACCTTCCAACGCAGTCGAATGGACCCCGGAGCGCGAATGCGCCTTCGCGGAAGTAAAAAGTGCCCTAGCTAACGCCACATTGCTGGTTCACCCTGATCCCTCGGCCCGCATTACGCTAACCACAGACGCTTCAGACCTGGCCATAGGGGCGGTTGTAGAACGACACTTCGGCGGAATCTGGCAACCTTTGGCATTTTTCAGCAAATCGCTAAACCAAACTGAGCGTAAATACAGCACTTTTGACAGGGAGCTGCTAGCGCTTCATTTATCCATCCGCCACTTCCAGTTCTGGTTGGAGGGGCGGCATTTCACGGCTTTTGTAGACCACAAACCGCTCACCTTTACGATGGCTAAAATTTCCGAACCGTGGTCAGGCAGGCAACAAAGACAACTAGCCGCAATTTCAGAGTTCACCACAGACATTCGACATGTGGCAGGCAAACTTAACGTGGTAGCAGACTGCCTCTCTCGCGCTTTGACATCGCCAGAGCGCAGGAGACAGATCACACTACCTCAGCCGCAGAACTCTTCGCCAACGCGGACACATATGCAGCCCCAATCCACGTAGGGATAGATTACGCAGCCATGGCAGAGGAGCAAAGTAGTGACGCGGACGTGCGCGCACTCCTGTCTGGACCAACAGGGTTAAGGCTGGAGGAAAGGGGTTTACGTGACGTGTGCCCCCCCTAATATGCGACATCTCAACTGGCCGACCTTGCCCGGCAGTCCCAGCTGCATGGCGCCGCCGTATTTTCGACTCAATTCACTCCCTCGCGCACCCGGGTGTGCGCACTTCGGTTAAAATGGTCGCCGAAAAGTTTGTGTGGCCCGGCCTGCGCAAAAACGTGAAAGAATGGGCAAAGACTTGCATTTCTTGTCAGCGCGCCAAAATACACAAACACACAAAAGCCCCTCTAGAGCCTTTTCGGATCCCAGCTAGAAGGTTCGACCACGTTCATGTCTACCTCGTGGGACCACTACCTTCCTCCCAAGGTTTCACACATCTGTTAACAATGATAGACCGCACTACGCGCTGGCCGGAGGCAGTCCCTCTGGCGTCAACCACAGCAGAGGAAGTCGCTCGCGTTTTTTTCACAAACTGGGTGGCACGTTTCGGCGTCCCATCGGACATCACGTCTGATAGGGGGCCTCAATTTGTCTCGGAGCTTTGGTCAGCCATGGCCAGCAGCTTAGGAGCGACAATTCACCGCACCACCGCTTATCACCCTCAGGCTAATGGGTTATGCGAGCGTTTTCACAGATCTTTAAAGGCCGCCCTCAGAGCCTCACTAACGGATACAAATTGGGTAAATAAACTTCCCTGGGTTTTATTGGGGTTGCGTTCTGCACGTAAAGAGGATCTAGACGCCTCCCCAGCAGAATTAGTTTTTGCACAACCTCTCAGACTCCCAGGTGAATTTTTACCAGAGAACCCAGAGCCAGGGCATCTTCCAGCCCCGAGGTTTTTAGGCAGCAACGGACCGGACTCTCTCCCCGGACCGGCACATCATTCTTTTCTGCGAGTTTTTGTTCCCCAAGCTTTAAAAAACGCTGAATTCGTTTTTGTTAGGCATGAAGCTTTAAAACCAACTTTCCGCCCACCATACGATGGGCCATTCAGAGTGCTGGAACCTGGTGATAAGCATTTTGTGCTTGATTTAGGGGACAGAAAAGAAACAGTCAGCATTGACAGACTTAAACCTGCCTTCTTGTTGACAGACGAACCTGCACGGTTGGCGAGAGCACCTCGGCGGGGTAGACCCCCCAAGAGAAAAGACTCAGCCCCCCTGCAGGGAACGAATAATCACTCTCCTCCCCAAGCTGCAGATTCCTTACAGGAAGGTCCCACCAGGACGCCCAAGCGGACCCACAGCAGATTCGGGAGAAGACTTAAACCCAGACGGCACAGGGACTGATGCAAACTACTCAAAAGTTGTTCACTAATTGTGCTGTAACAGTTTAGGACTGACTTGTGATTTTACTATGCTGTTATGATTACCACTGAACTCTCTTAGGAGCATGGCTGCTGGAAAGTTTCTTCCTTGTTAAGAGGTGTAACAGTTAGTATGTCATAATAATTATCTTAAACTGTGAATTTTTCTATTGTCCTTTTCTTAGTCGTTTGGGGGGGCTGTGGTCTATATTAATCATATATCCCATAACCTACATATGTATAAGCATGTGAGAATGTTTGGTGATTACATATGTAAAGCGACTTCACACCTCAGAACAGGACAAGGGGTCTCAACCGCCAGTGATGATCAAAGAGCATCCGAGGCGCTGCGGTGGAGACCAGATAGGTCGCCCTGACCCCCCAGGGCCAGGTGGAGGGGTACGAAGACAAAGGAGGGGGATTAAGATAATGAGGGAGATCAGCTTTGTTATGCATGTCTTTTGTTATGTGTGAGTATAAGTACGTAGAGCCGAATGTGTTCGCTCTCTTACTTCTTCTGCTACTGCACTAAGATGAGACTTGTTAGAGGAGCGAAGCTGATAATAAACTTTGGTTTATAAGTCACACCGCCTCATTATTCCAAGCTCTTCTACAGGCTATATCAAAAAGGAAGGTTTTAGCCCTATTCTTAAAAACAGAGATCGAGTCTGACTCCCGAATCCAGATTGGCAGCTGGTTCCACAGCAGAGGAGCTTGATAACTGAAGGCTCTGCCTCCCATTGTACTTTTGGAGATTCTAGGTATTACAAGTAATCCTGCATTTTGGGAGCGTAGTGCTCTGCTAGGATAATACGGTAGTATCAGATCTTTTAAATAAAAAGGAGCCTGATTGTTTAGAGCTTTGTAAGTAAGAAGAAGGATTTTAAACTTAATTCTAAACTCTATGGGAAGCCAGTGAAGGGAGGCCAGAACCGGAGAGATATGATCTCTCTTTCTAGTACCTGTTAAAACTCTTGCTGCAGCATTTTGGACCAGCTGAAGACTTTTTAAAGATATTTTAGGACAGCCTGATAATAAAGAATTACAATAATCTAATCTCGAGCTAACAAAATGGTGGATCAGTTTCTCAGCATCACTCTGAGACAGGATGCTCCTAATCTTGGCAATATTACGCAAATGATAGAAGGCAGTCTTAGAAACAAATTTAATATGTGAATTGAAGTACAGATCCTGATCAAAAATAATTCCAAGGTTCCTCACAGAGCTATTAAGAGAAAGAGTAACCGCATCCAAACTGAAAGTTTGATTTGGAAAGGAATTTCTAAGGTTTTTTGGACCAACAATAATGACTTCAGTCTTATTTGAATTTAATAGCAGGAAATTACAAGTCATCCAAGCTTTGATTTCCTTAAGACAGACTTCTAACTTGTTGCCCATCCCTGTGTTAGGGGCGGCTGTGGCGCAGGTGTAGTGTGGCCGACTGCTGATGGGAGGGTCGGGGGTTCGATTCCCGCTCTGTCTGCAGTCTGCATGTGGAAGTGTCCTTGAGCCAGACCCTGAAGCCCCAGTTGCTCCTGGTGGGTCAGGCCAGCACCTGTGTGTGGCAGCTCTGTTCCCATCAGTGTGTGAATGTGTGGATCGTAGGATCTGCAGAGACCTTTGGTCATCTAGAGATGGAAAAAGCCCTGTAGAAGTGAAGCTCATTTACCATCCCTGTGTTAACCTTTCCTGTTTTGGTCTCCTAACCATGGTTGGGGGACACAGGGGAGATCTGTCTTCTCCAGGGCTGGAGGCAGCTTTTCCTCCGGGGTCAACTGCCGAGTAAACTTCACGGTTGTTAACAACAGTGTGGTGGTACACCAAAGAACAGGCTGTTTTGCTGAAGAGTTGTGGCTTTATTAGCAGACTGCACTGTTAACAGCAGCAATTCTAGCTAGCTACCTGCTCCGGTTGCCTCTTTTTCTACTCACCCGTCATTTCGCACACACCGTCTGGTCCACGGGACATTCACACGGGGGGGGGGGGGGGCTCGGCTGCACGCACGCACTCACTCACGTTCACGCACTGAGCTGCCCTATCTAAATACATGAGCTAGACACATCCTACAACACTACCCCCACCATGGACTGGCAATTAACATTAATTCCATTCCATCTAAATATAAAACTGGTCTCTATATATCTGTAGACCTAAAAAAAATGTGAAGAGATAGCAGTGTCCAATATACAGTGGGGCAAAAAAGTATTTAGTCAGCCACCAATTGTGCAAGTTCTCCCACTTAAAAGATGAGAGAGGTCTCCAATTTTCATCATAGGTATACCTCAACTATGAGAGACAAAATGAGAAAAAAAAATCCAGAAAATCACATTGAAGGATTTTTAATGAATTAATTGGTAAATTCCTCGGTAA